>VYZW01066269.1:0-22352 GCA_013401315.1 Balaeniceps rex
CGGGTCCGCCAGCCCGCTGCCCGCCGCCGGGACCGGGGCCGGGGCGGCGGCCGCCCGCCGCTTCTCGTACGCCGCCATCTTGGCTGCGGGCGGCGAAGGTCGGTTCCGGCCATCTTGGACCGCGGTTCCGCCGGGGCGGGAAGTTCCCGCGCCGCCATCTTGCACACTGGCAGCCAATCGGTGGGCGGGAAGGCAGGTGAGCGAGCCGCCATTGGGCTAGCCCGCGGGCCGCCATCTTCAGTGTGGGCAAAGGAGCCGCCCTGGCAGCTGTAACGCGACGGGGCGTCCCGGCCGCCATGGCTACTCCGGGCAGGTGCCCCGCCCTTAGCACCCGGGCGCGCGGCGGTCGGTGCGGTGACCCGCGCCGCGTCCGGGGCCTCCCGCAGGGCCCGGTGCCGGTGAGGGGCCCCAGGGCCAGTGCCGGTGAGGGGCCCCAGGGCCGGTGCTGGTGAGGGGCCGCAGGGCCCAGTGCCGGTGAGGGGCCGCAGGGCCGGTGCCAGGCCCCAGGGCCAGTGCTGGTGAGGGGCCCCAGGGCTGCCCCGGCCCCGTCCAAAACGACACTTGCTCAGGGTTCAAACAGAAACAATCCTTTATTGGAGCGCCCCGCACGCCGAGGCCCCGCTCTCCTCCGCCTGTGCCCAGGGGATGTACACCCGCCCCCAGGGCTGCCTCTGACCCCTCTGTCGTGACAGACGATCAGCCATCGCTCTCCCGCCCATCCGCATGGGTACCGGGAGCCCCCAAGGGCCAAACCCCCCACAGCGCTCAGCGCTGGCCCAACGTGATCCAGCCCCGGGAGCGTCCTGGTCCACCCAGCACTGCGTCCATCTCTGCTCATCTCCCCTCCGGCCTTCCCGGATCCCAGTGTCCCGTAGGCAGCCCCGAGGCTCCTCTCTCCTGCAGGACTCACGCGTGCGCTCCTCTGAGCAGCAGGCTACGCACCCAGGAGCCGAGCAGTTCCCAGCGCTCGGAGGCCCCCAGGGCAGCGCAGCCTTTGCCCTCACAAGCCCCTCAGCATCCCGGGCAGCAGCAGCCTCAGACATGGGTGAAGCTTTCGAAAGCAGCAGCAGCTTGGAGGTCTCTGGGTCCCAGAGCTTGTCCTGGGGTGGGGGCTGCTCTTCTCTCGGGTCTCACAGCAGCATCCCGCACCCCACCAGCTCTGCCAGGCTCCATCGGCTGCTTGCCATCCCAGGGGCTGGGCGAGGCCAGCAGCAGAAGGGGCGACAGCAGGGACCGGTTTGGAGGGCTGTGGGTATATGTAGGCAACTCCCACTCCTAGGGCAGCTTGTACTGAGATCTGAATCGTTTCCACAGGCGATGAGACATGATGCCGGACACGATCAGCCCCAACAGCGAGACCGTTGTCCCCATGGCGATGGCAGGGCCTGTGCTGACCCGATCTGCAAAGACACGAGGACGTATAATTGCAGGCAGACTCTGCCCACGCCAGCAAATACCCAGGGATGAGCAGAACACCCCCAGCACCAAATGCAGCACTAACATCGCAAGCCCAAGCGATGCAGGGGTACAGGAGAGGGGGCTGCAGAGCACCACTCACCGTCCGAGACCATCAGCTGCAGACTGACCACGGGGGAGCGGTGGCCGGGCAGGTTGCACTGGTAGAGACCCTGGTGCCAGGGCTCAGCGCGATCCAGCCACAGCGTGGAGCTGCTGCCCGCCACCTCCTCCCGGTACTGCGAGAGGGCCACGGGGGTCCACAGCCAGCGGACGGTGGCGTTCCTGGCGCACTGCGCGCGGCACTCTATGCGCAGGGCCCTGCCCCGCGTCCCGTTGGGAGGCAGCGACCGGATCCGCAGGCTGCAGGCGGGCACTGTCCCCACAGACAGCCCTGTTGCCTGCTCCGCCACGGGAGAGCCCCAGCTGATGCTGTCCACGGCCGTCCCCCGCACCTCAGCTGGGGGACTCGCGGTGCCGGAGCTGGGGAGCGTGGTGGTGGCCGGACGTGCCGTGGGACTGCCTGCGACGAGGTTGTGGGGAGCAGGGTGCTCTGTGGAGGGGGGTTCAGTGGCAGTGGCCAGCTCCAGGATGGTCTCAGCGTCAGGCTCCTGCGGTGTGGTGGTCAGGGCTGTGGTGGGATCATGCGTGGGGACACTCGACTCTGGGGGCAGTGCTGTGGTGGTCACGGGCCCGGCTGTGCTGGGGCTCCCCGTCGTAGCCGCCGCTGTCTGGGGGCTCTCCGTGGAGGTGGCCGTGGCCACTGGCTGCTCCGTCACAGCTGCGAACACAGCAGGTCATGGGCGGCCTCGCCGCAGCTCGGAGCTGAGACGGGGCCTCTCTGGCATGCGTTGTCCCCGTGGGGTGACAGCCCCCTCCGTCCGTGCCGCCTGGCGGCCCCATCCTCCTCCACCCCACGAACGCAGCCAGCCCTGGGCAGAGAGAAGCAGCGAGCAGGAGCAAACGGGCACCGCTGGCACGGCAGCGGGGATGGGGACAGGGATGGGAGATTTGCAAAGCCGTGCAGAAACGGGGGCTGCTCACGTTCCACCAAAGCTACTTCAAGCAGCGCAGGGAAACGGGGTCGGCTCCAGCGGACGGGGCAGCATGCGAACCCAGGTCCCCGGCTCCCACCCCCGGCACTCACCCCCAGCGCTCACGGTCACAGATGCCACCCGGGTGAAGGTCTCCTGCCCGATGCTCAGCGTCACCTCGCACCTGAACTCCACCCCTTCTCCCACCTCCTTCCCAGCCACTGGCAGCGTGGACACGATGTCAAACAGCTCCTCATCGGTCTCCATGTCGTTCAACTGTGTATCCACCAGCTTTTGGTCCCCCCAGTACCAGGTGAGCACCACCCCTGCGAGTGGGTACACTTGCCGGGCCGAGCAGCGCAGGGTGGCGGGCTGTCCCGGCACCAGGGTGCGGGGGTCCACCTCCAGCTCCAGCGTATCCGGGAGGGCTGAGAGAGGAATTGCAGCGTCAAGCGGTGATTTTTGGCACCGCTGCCCAGGAGGGAGTGGGCTGCCTCGGGGGACGCAGGACTTTGCCGGGGAGGTGGTGAGGGATGGGCTGGGGGATGCTTACCGTAGACCTTCAGGTCGACAGTGTTCTGGTACTGCTGCCCTTCGCAGGTCCCCTGGCAGATCTTGGTGCCCTCCATGGCGACCATGGCACTGCTGATGTGCAGGACGCTGTGGGTGGGGAAGGAGGTGATGTTCCCCAGGTTGGTGTCCAGCCCCTTCCACTGCACCGTGCCCCCCACGCACGCCAAGGAGCAGTTCAGCTGCGCCGAGCCTCCGTACCGCACCACCGCCTCCCGCGGCACCACCGTCAGCTTGCCAGTGGGTCGCCCTGGGTGGAGGAAAGAGGAAACCGTGGGGTTTAGGGAAGGGGACGATCACCAGAACCCACTCATTTACAAGGCAAACGGGGTGCCGGTTCCTCTGTTTGCTGAGAAGCGCACGGTCACACTCGGGCGCCACATAAGCTCCTTCCCCATCACCGCGGGGGGGGCACTGCTCGTTAGCGACAGCTCGTTAGGGCAGTCAAGGCTTCCCCCGCGGTGCCGCTGTTCCGGGGCCACCGCTCGCTGCCACCAAGCATCAGAAGTGCCACGGAGCCAACGTGCCTGTGGCGATTGCCAGCCCAAGTCTGCCCCATCGCAGCCATCGCCGCTTGATCCGTCTCCGTCTACCACTGAGATTTTCCAGCCATTTCTTGGAGAAATGAGCCCAAACGCCCCTTCCCCCCGTTCTCATCCTTCACCAGCATCGCTGCTCTTCTGGCAGCGGGACAGCGAACCCAGGCCAGGACGCTGTCGCTCACGCGGCAGCACGCTCCGTGGCTCTCTGTGGCCGCGGCGCCAGGACGAGGAGCGCTGCAGCAGCAACGCACGTGGGACACGGCGGCTGTCGGGGCTCAACAGCGGGGAGACCCTGCGGCCGCGTTGGCTCGCGGTGCCGTGCGGCAAAGCGAAGAGAGCAGCAGGCAGGACTGGGCGGCATGGCGGGTTAAGGGATCGGGACGGTTCTTGCCCCGTGGCACTCACCACTGCAGCCCCACAGCGAGCCGAGGAGGAGGAGGAGAGGAGCCGGCTCCATCGCCTGCAGAGCCAGCAGCAGGGCAGGGGAGCAGCAAGGGCTGGTTTTCCTTCCTTCCCTCCTTCCAGAGAGCGAATGCCGCCGGCCGGAGCTGTCTCCTTCTGGCCACCAGCCCCGTCCTCAGCCCTTCTTAAGCTCTGCAGGAACCGCCCCCGCAAGCACCGGCCCCGGGGCCTCCGTGACTTTCCAGCCCGAGGGGTATTTCCAGAGGGAGGTTTCTGGTTTTCTTCCAAGTTCAGTTCTTGCACAACACCCAGCTCCGCAGCTGAGGACCGTGCCGGGCAGCCCCAAACCCATGAGAACCCTTGTTCCAAAGGGTCCCCACGTGGCTGCAGGGGACCCCATCGCCCCCACCGGGCAGCCCTGCGCAGGCACCTGCACCCCAAGACGCGGCCGAGATCCCGTCCCTTCCCCAGTTCTCACCAGGCTCCACCATCTCGCCGCAGGAGCCCCTAGCAAACCATTTTCATGCCCCAAGCACCAACAGCTGAAACGATGGAACCATCGTGGGGCTGGCGGGGGACGCCTGTCTGTCGGAGGGGCTGTCTCAGCCCCCCTGCCCCAAAAGCGGGGCCAGGACCCGTGTTTAACACGCAGGGCGGAGGGAGGGCAGCCTGGGGCTGCAGCGTCTGCCCACGGCACGTCCCACCGGGGAACACGGCCTCGGGAGCGGGCAGCCCCCATCGCAGCCTGGGCAGCGGGACGAGGGCACGCAGGAACGCAGGAGGAACCCAGCCCCAAGCACAAACTGCCCTGGGTTTGGAAAGGCGCAGCCCCAGGGCAGAGGGAGGAGGTGTCCAGCCCCGGGCTTGGGCTGCAAACACCATTTATTCCCAGAACAGGGTGTTTTCAAGGATGACAGTAGGTGTTCCTGGGAGGGTTGGGTTTATGGTATAGAAGGAGAAAGTGCTACCACGTGGAAGACATCATCTAGCCCCGAGGCCCTGGCACAGCCTCAGCACCGGTCCTCTGTCTCATGGCAGGTCTGGCATCGCTTCCTCGCTCCTACCCAGCTCCCTGGGAAGAGGTTCTGCCCCGTCCCGTCCCGCCAGGCTGCGGCTGGGGCCAGGGAAGGTGCCGAAGGAGGGGACGTGCCCAGCCCTGCACCTCCTGTCGCCAAAGGTGGAAGACGCACGACCTGGCTGTTTCCCATGCGGGAACTCTCCGGAGAGGCAGCTCCAGGCACTGGGTGCGTCGTGCATCCTTTCGGGAGGCCGGGCAATTAATCCTTTGCCGGTCCAGGAGGCCTCCGAGCAAGGGAAGTGCTCTGTAAACAGCCGCCATCAAATATGCACATTCAGCCGAAGCTGGGTGATTAATGGCTCTGTGGTTTTTGTTCCTTCCATCCTGTGTTAACAGAGCTACTTCCCGGAGTTTCCAGCGGCCGCCGGAGCCCCTGGCCCAGCCCTGGTGTGGGACAAGCCACGGCCGCTCCCTGCGCCGGCCAGGCTTTTCCCAGCAGCGAGTCCGGGACACCCGAGGACGCGCACGCGATGCCAGGGGTTTGCCTCCCGCAGCCCAGCTCCACGGTGCCCGCTCAGGTACACGAGGCCGCCCCGCTGGTCCCTCCATGGGTGATGGGCGAGCGAAGGCCCCGGGCGAGTCCCGGGAGGGAACGGCCAGGGCTGCACCAGCCGCACACCCACAGTGGTTTGCCAAGAGGGTAAGCGCCAAGCGATGAGTGACTTCGTTAGGGGAAGGACTGCTCCGTAACATCACCAAGGGGTTAAAGAAGGGAAATACCGTCCTCACAGCCCACGCTCGCTGCGACAGGATTTTGGGGCAGGAGGGGTGAAACATGGACAGTTAAAAAAATAAGTTTTCCAAGCCTTGGCAGCCACCCTTGGCTGGGGTCTGGTGCAGCTTTCAGCTAGGGCTCCTGCAACGATGGCCCAACACCGACAGCTCCCGGGGGGATCGGTCCCGGCCTTTCGGCGCCCGCCGGCTGCACCGCCTGCCAGGTCCATGCCTGGTGCCGGGGGCTACGGAGCTGCACAGCCTGCGCCTGCGAGCGGGGGGCAAAGCGGCTGCGGCCGTTGGGGACCGGGCTGACGTTCCCCTGCGAGGCAGCTCTCGGCATCGCACCCCAAGCCCCCGGGTGCCCCTCAAAATGATGCTTCAGGTGAGAAAAGAAAAAAAACCCCCATAAATCAGTGTCCGAACCAGAGCTGAGCACTTAGGCAGCAGGCCTTTCTTTTAAAAAGCAGCTTTCCCGGACAGGTCACCAGGAGATTAATAGCTACCAGAAAGTCCAGCGCCTCGTGATGCATTTCCTCCAGCTCGGGGTTTGTAAAGCACTTGACGCCACGAGCGCCCAGGAGCTGCCCTGGCCTCCGCAGCGCGGGCGGATGGGCAACACGGGGCGCAGAGGGAGTCGGAGTTACGGAAACCTGATAAACCTCCGGCTCCACGAGGGCCAGCTCTAACGACACGGTTCTTGAGCCGAGGAGAGGTCAGGGGGCTCGTCCAAGCGCAGAGTACTGCGGCAGCGGGCCCCCACGGCAGCTCTCGCAGGTTTGACCCCGAGCTCGCCCCCCGTGCAGTGAGCCACCGCGGTTCCCGCTCCACCACCCGTTTGGGGTCTTTCCTCGGAGGATCTCCCCTCCATCCTGGAGGCTCACAGGCAGCTCCCCCTGCCCCGAAGACGGCCAAGAGAGATCAACAGGTTGCAGACACAGGACGGAAAGAGCAAGCTGAGGCACCAGGAGAGTTTTCCACCCAACAGGAAACCTTTGGGGTCAGAGAGAAGGGAATGGTGGTTCTCAAAAAACAGAAGCCTGAACATTTTTCCTGGAAGCCGATCGTGCTTCCTCCTGAGGGGCAGGAGCAGGGGGCTTTTGCTGGGCAACGCTCGGTCCGGAGGCATTTCTCAGGAAACAAAACAGTTCAGCGGGGAGAGACAAAACGCAGAGGGACGAGCGCTGGCCCCCGGCACAGGATACCCCCGCGCCGCTACCGGCAGCGCCGGAGCCCCTCGGGCTGGGGTGTAGCGCCGGGCTGTCGTCACCGGCGCTCGCTAACGCCCAATATCAGAAACAACAGGGCTGGAGTAGGTGCCGATGAGGACAACTGGAAGAAGGTTAAGGTTTTCTGCATGGTGCAAAACACCATCCCGCCCCGGGGAGGCTCGTCCCGCAGACCGGCTCTGCCCCTCACAACCCCATCGCAGCAACGCAGGGCTGCGCACGCCGCCCGAACGACCACCGCGTCGAGGAGGGGACGGCCAACAACGTACGGTGTTGAAATACCTTCCCGTTCTTCTCCAGTGATGCAAAGCGAGATGAGCTGAGGGTTCTTTCTCAAATACAGATGAAAAAAACAAAACTCAGCTCAAGTCCAGAGGAAATAAATACAAAAGGCAACGTATTGTATAACAGATGGCTTGCGTTTCCAGCTCATTACAGGATATCGGCCATCCAACACCAGATCCCATCCAAGAGCTGACTTGGATGTGTTTCTATTTCTTGGGATTACATTGTTCACTCACACTCCAACACCAAAAGAAGTGTTTAAATGAGTAAGATAAGATCTAAATTAAGCCTGGCTGGAAATGAAGACAAGAGAGTCTGGGAAGGTCAAACCAGCCCCGGGAGGAGGCTCCTGCGGGGCAGGCGCCGGCGTTGGGCACCAGCGTGGGGCAGCAGGAGCCAGGGCCCGGCCCACGGACCCGCTCCGCCGTCGCAGGCAGGGCATGGGGGCAGGCAGGGCATGGGGGCAGGCAGGGCATGGGGGCAGGCAGCCCTGGCCCAGCTCACACAAACCTGCGGGCAAGTCTGAAGGCGACAGCTCCGGCACTGGGGCGCTGGCCCACCACACACAGCAGACTCCCGAGTGTTTTGCTGCTCCCTACTTGGCCCGATACCGTAAACATTGCCCTGCACAAACTGCCCGAAAACCGCTCCCTCTCGGCCCCAGCCAGTACGACGAGCAGCGGGGTCAGGGCTCAAAACGTTTTATGCCCAAGCACCGGAAAAGTTGGAGCTGTTGAGGTACCGCTATTTTAATCCTTCAGTGGAAACCTGGACAGCTATTTTAGGATGGAGGGTGAACGTGAATTGGTTCCAAGTACTTTTTGCTCTAGAATCCTTTAGTTTTAAGGAATTGGTAGAAATAACTCGGCAAGTTGCGCCCGTTCGAGACAGGAGGTCGGCTTACAAGGCCTGGTGCGTAGTCTCTCGCAAGAACCTCTTCAGCACAGCTTACGAGGGTCGAGACGTGCCGGGCAGAAGCACGGGGCAGGCTCGGAAAGCTGTCTTGTAACACAGGCGGGGAGAAGGATGAGGACAGAGAACTTCCAACACAACAGGAAAGCAGCAGTTTAATAATCCATCAGAGGGAGAGATTAGCCAGTTCTAAACACAACCTGAACCGAAATAAATACATTTCGTTGTTAGCTTAAAAAAAAAAAAAGAGAGAGATACAGAAACGCACGCAATAGTAAACTTGGAGAGAGCAGAGGTACTGCCATTCTTCAGAAAACGCGGGCTCGCCACATGCCCACGCTTTTAAAATATAATCAAAGATGTTAGCAGCCATTCGGGTGCAGAGAAAAGAATAAACCCCAGTGAAGTAAAAAGTTACTATTTTGCAAAAATAACGGCAAAAGAGAAAGCAACGGTTTAACGCAGGGTTTTTTTTTGATGCGACAAGATCAGTTTAAACTCACTCGAAGTGCTGCCGTTAATACTGGAACTGCAGAAGAAGGGCGATTAAGCCAATTTTTGCCTTATGTTTGGGGCGTTGCTGTTACCGACCTGAATTATAAGTCACTGCAGACAAATTCTGGGTATAGCGATGTTAAACAGCCAGGCTCAGGCACTACACAGCAGATCGAGGGGCTTTTAAGAAAAGGCTGTTTTTAAAAAAGTTGCATTTTCATATAAAGTAACAAAAATTGGCAAAACTAGCTGAATGCTCCGTACAGATTTTCCAGTCTCCACGTGGGACGCTGCAGAATTACCAGCCCTTCAGAATGAGACATTCTTCATTCAGGTCTGGTAATTTCGGCTCCGTCACCACTTGGCCCAAGTCCTCCTCTGTCACTTAAAGGCAGAACGGTGGGTGGCTCACATCCCTACGCTGATGGGGAGGGGAGTTACCTGGGGCCGAGGCCCCCGCTGAACCAGCTGAAGGAAACCCCAAATCCCTGCCAAGGAATCCCTGCCTGCTCCCGGCGCCAGGAACAAGCGACACCTCCGGGGCAGGCGAGCAGCCCTGCCCCACGGGGAAGCCCCCGTTCCCAGAGCAGGTCCACGCGCCGCCCGGGCTACGCCGCGTCCCAGTGCCAGCCCCCGCGCCGGCGAGAGTCCCCCGCACCGGCACAGCGATTCACCGATGTACAAGTCACCTTTACGCCGGTAACAGCGCTCGCAGCGTGCCCTTTGCCGGTGCAGCCGCCCGACGCTGTACCCCCCCAGCAGCCGAAGAAGCCTCCGCCGCGGTGGAGCCTTTCAAACAGCCAGGCTGCAGCCGCCGACGCGGCAGGAACCTGCGGCATCGCCTGGCCCCGAGCTCAGGGGCTGACGAAATGACCAAAACGCTCCAGGTCCACGAACTCACAAACCGGGGGATGTCGGCATCACTGGAAACTTGGGTATCGCGTCATGACAGGACGGGGACCGAGGAGGGAAGCTCGCCCGGTTAGTTCTGCTGTCTGAAGGGAAGGAGAGGCTGAGACGCCGCAGGCAGCAGTGGTGGTGAGAGGGAACGGGACTAGAAACACATCTGTTCCAATAAACTATTCAATAAAGGAAAGGACTTTTAAAAAATATATCTCTATATACTTTATATCATATAAATTATGCTCGTCTTTTTGTAACGTTCCGCTATCTTCTACCCGTGAAGCTCTGAGTGCCTCAGTGTGAACGAGGTAACGATCCGGCGTTTCATTTCACTTCATTTGCGTGTGAGGGACAAACCTACTTCAGCTCGTTTTAATACAGCGTAAATAAATGCATCACCAGACGTACTTGGTAAAGCTCCATTCTAAAAAAAGGCATTTTTCTAAGCAATACAGAGTTGGGAGTGCTGCCTGGAAGTTTAAGTGACTGGATTTCCTTCAGGAAAGAAGTTCGCTGCGCACACATAGGACAGACCATCCCAGTAACGTTTGGGAATTTGGAGCATCACCACAATGAGCTTGGGAAAACTGGCGTCACCGCAGGTCACCAACGTTCTGCTAGCTCTGTCCTCCAGTCCTGCAATTAGATCCACATCAGCAACCCCCCAGTTCGGAGGTGGCTGCCCTCTGCATGGCCAACAATCTACTCTTAGAGTTCTGATTACAGGATCTGGATACCAGGCTGGATTAACGCAAAACAAACTATGAATTATTTCACTTAAATGTCCACCTCCAATAACTAACTGTTCCAAAAAAAAAAAAAAAAAGGTAAACAGACATTAAATTATTAGTTCAGCACAGTCTAGGCAGGCAGTGGTTCCAAGCTGTTAATATCTGACAGGCATTTAAGAGATCTACACGAAATTGCAGCTCTCGATCTGTCTGAAGCCAACATTAACCAGCCCTCACGCTGACAAGCACACAGAAGAAGTCAGACACTGAACACACCCTGGAGCTCACGTCCCCTCACGCTCCCAGCCAGGGCAGAGCAGGGGACGGACAGCGCTCTCCCCTGCTTGTGCCGGTTGTGGGCCAGGGACCGAGCTCTCCAGGGCCGTCCCGTTGGCGTTTTCCATTAAACCCAGAGGCAAACGGCATTTGCAGTCGCTGCTGCGCAGGCACAGCATCGGCCACGATTACCCATGTGCAAAGACCCAAGACGTTAAGTGACAGCGCTCCCTCCCTTTTGGCCTTTCTCCCCTAAGCTCCCTGTCCCAAACCTACAGAGAAGGGATCCCAGCCAGAGAACAACAACTGTTGCACATACCCCGCTCTGAGACAGGAGTATTTTTGGCCTTTGTATCCTCAATTCCATTAATAACTAATTTCTTAAGTGTTTCCCGTTTGGTCCTTACTCCCCCAGTGATCGCTCAATGCCATTGCTTCTGATCTCACTCAAATGAGAACAGCCGTTTCCTGCCCTCTGCCATAACTCTATGTGTCTATAAACAATCAAGCGTTCCCTATACGTTTGTCTCTGCTTCTTTCACAACACTCAAGTTCAAGTATCTGCTGCCCTTTCTAAAAGAGCTGAACCCTGCAGCACGGGTTGCAATTTCATTTTTTCAACCAAACGAAAGCCTTCGTAGCAGGCTCAGAAACACTACACGGAATCCAAACCTGTAAGTTCAAATCAATCGCAATCATCGCCATCAGGATCTTTTGGACTGAGAAAAAACAAGCTACGGTCATTATCTGGTTTTAGTATCAGATGGCAAGAGCTTGGGGAAAAATCAACATGCTTTATAAAAGTGCTTGAGATAAACAGCTATTTCTTTGACCTTTCTCTTGGGAAACCACGCTTTATCAAAGTGCTTAGCAGAGTTTAGTTGTTTCTCCAACCTCTCAGAGAACTGTATTTTCTAAACACTTACAGTTCCAGAAAAAGATTTCTGAAAAATCCTTCTACCTGCTACCTACGGAGGTAGCGACAGACAAGTGTTACATCAGCGTAACAAAAAAAGAAAAACCAAACAGAAATACAAGCGTTGTTGAGCACCTAAGCGTTTGTAACTCGTGTAGTCGCCCTTCTCTCATCTGCCCATCCTCCCTTGCGTCAGCCGCAACTTTACTTCTTAATTTTTCTTAATCTTCATCAGAACTTTAAGTCAGTAGATTTTTTTTCCACTCGGGCCAGAATGGGCAAATTGATCAGATCCTCAAGCAGCGAGGATCTGCTCACAGCTGGCTACACTACCTGTTCTTCATACACGCACACACTTTTTACTCGGTGTACCACAGCACGGGCTGCACGTACCGTGCAAGACAGCCGTCAAGCCTCTCCAGGCCGAGGTTAACCAACCGAGCTGTGACGGGATCAGTAGCAAGTACCAGCTGTATAAGGGAATGGGGGCATGTAACAGATGCCTTGTTTTACTCTGGCTGGCAACTCAGCTGGTTCACAGTAGAACAAAGACAACGCTAGCTCCTGAATTTTTCACTGGCGAGTTGAGTATTTGGCAGGTCACACCGTGAAGTTCAGCATTCACGCACAAGGGCAGGTTTGCTTTAAAGAACTATCCCTTCACGTGGAGCAGTTCAGTATCTCCCCTTTCCATCATCACCAGATGACACAATTCCGTTTTTGCACCAGCTGGGTATATTTGGCTTGAAGGGAAACCCTGTCCCTCCTCATTAGCTGTTAGTGGCACAGTCTGTTACCTCATTTCTTCTCTCCCCCCACCCGAACTCCCCGAACTCCAACTGGCTAAGTCCATCCTTGATCTGGAGTTGAGACGCAAGCCAGGTCCTTCTCTCCCAACCTCATACGCTGCTGTCCTCGAGCAGGGGCTCCTTGCCATCCAATCCTCCGGCCTGCGGGCTGTGGGTGTGGGTCTGGGCTCCGTTACTGTGCTTCTTGTGGCTGCCTGATCTGAGTGCAAGGTTGTGTTCCGGAATGAACAAGGCCACCAGGAGCGACAGCAGGACAGAACAAGCCCCAAACAGGAATGGAGGCCCTGGGATAATGCTGCTCTGTAGGGCGAAACAAAGGAACGATTAACGCTCAAATGCAAGGACAGAAAATGCTCAGCAAACGGAATGATAACGCTGAACAGGTTACCTCATCTGTAGGGTTGGCCATGTTGGGTTTGGAGGCCTTACCCAAAGTTTCCACCTCAGCCATTTCATTCAACTCCACATGGAAGAGATAGAAGACAAAGCCATAGAGCGCCGGCCCCAGGCCGTTACACAGACCCCGAATTCCAGTGATCATCCCCTGCACCACACCTGAGGACAGAGCAAGAAAAGGAAGGTAGGCTTACAGCTTTCTGAAGAAACTTGTTTTATTCGAGGATGCTTACGTATTTAAAGACAGGATGAAACGCTCAGATCTGGATGGACATGCACTCTACAGATGAAGTGGCTAGCTGCTGATTAGCTTCGCTCAGTATCAGGTTTTACAAAAATCAGTAATGCTGGGCTTGCTACTCTCGAGAATAAAATGAGCACGGGCACACCAAGCAACAATTTCCAACTGAACTGGAATTTAAGGCAGCCAAGTCTGAGGAGTCAGGGTCAAACCATGAAGCAGGCAAACAATTAAGCAGCAGTCTCCTCAGACAGGCAACACTGAACACCTCCGTGCATCATTTAAGAACTCCCTCCCAAAGCATCCGCTATGGTCAAAGGCAAGAGAGTCAATACTACTAAGAATAAAGTGACACTCCACAGTCGGCACAGATGTCCCTGCCCACCTCTCCACCACCAATGCTGAGAATTTGAACGTGCATCAGCTCGAGCGCCTGCTGGGATGAACTCGCCCATTAGCCAAATCCCCAAGCGACTCACCCTGTTGGTCAGGGTCCGCGTTCCTAGACACCATGGCACTGATGGCTGGGAAGGTGATGCTAGACATGGCAGCCACAGCTCCTGCTGCCCACATCATCCTTGGAGAGAAAGAGGCAGCAGTTAGGAGGCAGGCTGCCGAGGGCCAGCCACAGACTAGCACCGCGGCAGGGCAGCATCTCCCTCCACCGGGGGACAGGGAGCTGCCGCAGAGCCACGGAGCCAGCGTGGAGGGAGAAACCTACCGACGCCAGGAGACAAACTTGGGCAAACTCTTACCAAGGCTGCGAGCCAAAGCCGTACCAGGCAAGCTGCAGGATCTGGAAGCCTAGTCCCAACAGGATGGTGTTTTTATTTCCTATCGAACGCATGAGAATTCCCAACACTACTGTCTGGAAAGAAAAACAGGTGCTTTCAAAGTAAGTGCAAAGAAAGGTGACAACACTGGAACACAAGGGGACGGGAATCTGAGGGAACTCGTGCTGCTGTGAGACTGGCTATCGTGCACATGCACTCCTCCACTCTCGTAACGTTGCCTTAGAAACCAGCACATCCCTGTCCATGGCAATCACAGCACAATCTATAGAGTTTCACAGAGCAACACAGGGCTACTCCATGGTTTACCACGGTTTGTTATTCAACAAACAGCAGCTACATTCAAAAGATAACAAAGAGGGACCGTAGGTAGCCATGCGTGTGTCCGATGATATCTGTGTGGCCACAGGGATTCTGACAACTCACCAGCCCTGATTATCAGAAATTTTGGACATTCTTGTAACCATACTGCTAGAGCCAAGACAAAAATTGCTTCTCACCTGAGCCAGTATAGAGAGAATTCCAACTACACCAATAAAGGCTGCCACAGTCTCCGAGGAAAAACCAATGACCTGTGAAAATACCAAAGAGGGACATTTCAGGCAAGAGATTTGTACCATATGAGAAAAGCCACTCCATCAGTGTCACTAATGTTTACTGGCATTGCTTATCAGGTACTTAAACATTAATCAACTGTACCTTCCACTACCTCCCTGCTGCCAGAGGAATAAAATGGAGGGTTTTCCTCTGGCTGAAGAAGCAGCTTTAAATCACTGGGCTCACCTTAAGTGCCTGAAAGTGGCAGGGACAGGACGGACAGGCGGACCACCAGCAAGAAGCCAAGCAAGGGTGCTGGCAGTGCCTACAGAGTGGTCGCCCGGCTCCCACATTTTTTAGGAAAGCTGGAACAAGTCACTATTTCTTGTAACTTCAACTTTACTAAGCTATTGGCCAAGATTAGCTTCCTCAGGACATGCAACTAAGATAATATTTGTAGGCTGGGATTTCCTGCATTCAGAGCCTTCCCTCATCGCAAGAGGCTGACCTGTCGCAGGTACAGGAAAAAGCTGGAGTACTGGCCGGCTTCGGGAAGGTAGGAGAGAAAGACGGTGATACAGATGAGCAGCACTGTGGAATCCTGACCCACTTTCCGCAAGGACTGTAGGGAAGGGGAGTGGGGAATGAAAAAAATGTGGGGGGGGAAAAAAAAAAAAAAAAAAAGGAGTTAATATCATTAAATATTCTCCAGGTACAGAGAGAGCAAAACCAAGTGCTTAAGTCACCATCTTATATCTAAGAAGTGAATGCTTGAGTGAAACCAGACCAGCATTTCAGAGGAAGATACGAACGCTGCCACAACACACCAGACCAGGTGTACAACTGCATCAACTTACACCCTAGAATGAGGAATTTTTACCTTTCTCACATTTATACTCAAGTGCTTTTGATCAGAATTGGTTTTTCCTCAGACAGCCAAAGTAATCTTCCTAGCAAGCAAAGGTGAGGTGAAACTGTGCAAAGCTCATCGTCATTAGCAAAGGTCCTGAGAAGCCAGGAATGCAAAAGACTTCTCCTGACACACTACTATTGCTAAGTAATGGAATTTGTTCTCAAACAACTGGCACATTTCCACCAAGAGATGCTCTTGCTTCAGGACATCTGGAGCTGCTTTTAGATGGTTTGTAGCTACATGAAATCAGTTAGAAGCTGCTAGAAAGCTCTAGATATGTGCAGCGTGCCGTCAGTTGGACATTCTACCTTCGACGGGGCTAACCTAAGCCTCTCATCCTTCACCTTTTGTGGAACGCATCTTCCTTTTGAGAGAAATTAGCAGAACTAAAGCAAATAGAAGCATTACCAGCATGTGGAAAAACAACAGCAAGATTACTTACAGCGAAGGGGTCTGCTTGTTCCCAAGAGATTGGAGCTCCCCAAGAGACCGGGCGCATCTCTTCCGGCAGAGACTCTGGCACAGCCAGCAGGATGAAACCAATATCCAGCAAAGCAACACCTGAAGCTAGCACAACCACCAACGTATCGCCGTAGGCTTGGGAAAGGTATGCACCAATTGCTGGGCTTGTGACCAGACTAGCAGCAAACGTGGCTGACACCTGGAAGCATAAAACAGTAATACAGCCTCTGCTTCCTAGAGCCTATTTTCTCCTCCAGAGTAACCCAAGGGTACTAGTTTTGCCATCTTTGATGGAGATAATCCAGGTGAACAGGGACTCCTGTAGACAGAAAGATGACATGTTCTCTTGGTGCAATCTAGGCTGAGTTCTAGCAAAGGGAAATTAAAGCTATCCTAACAATTTCTATACGATACTTTCAGTAGCCCTATAGAAAGGGCCCGATCGCAGGCTACTTGTATGCACACCAGCATCACAGCCTGCCCCCTTTCCTGGTACAAAGAAGTTCACAGACCAGGCTGGTTTAAAGGTTAAGCAACAACAGAGCTGGTATTCAGATCGCATAGAAATTAGCCCTCTCCCTCAGTGCTAAATCACAAACAGAAGAACAGGGAGCCTGTATTATTAGTGAAGCACACATCAGCTTTTCACTGATACTGTCCTCAGGCTTGTCAATAAATCTCCCACCCTAATTTTATACCTCTCCTACCTGCAAAGCCCCAAATATTTCCTTCAAGAGACAAGCCAGTTATTCAAGCTCCTTACCAAGCCATACGCCGTGCTGCGTTCATGCTCCTGTGTGATATCGGCAACGTAGGCAAAAATCACAGAAAAGGTGACAGCAAAGACTCCAGACATGGAAATGACAGCAAAATACCACCTGAAACAGGCATTGCCAAAGGCAGAGTTAGAGAGCAACCACATGGTAGCCCACAGCTGCTGAATTAGAACCTCTCCCTTATTCTTCCTTCAGTCCATCCTACTTCATTGCACCGGAAAGCGCTCAGGAACACCGAGCTTCAGTCTGGTGGCCCATCGCTTATTTTCCCCACACAGGAAGGAAACATCAACATGCCCTAACAGTGATAACGCACCTATCAGGAGAACAGGCACCAGGAGAGGAAAGACAGACTCTTTCTTCCTGAGGCTGAACCCTCCGGTAGAACCGGACAAGTAAATTAGTCTCTAGGCTGAGCATCCTTCTCCACTGGATGAAATCTTCCATCTCATCCTCAAATGCAACAGCTGCAAATCCCCCATCGTTCAGCCTCACACTCATTCCTCTCCTCAGAAGCCCTCGTTATAACAAGAGTAAACTCACCATGGACTGATCTTCATAAGGGGAATTGGCGCACAGGTGAAGAAGACAGTGAGGAGGAGGAAGGATTTCCTGCCCCAGACATCAGAGAGAGCACCAATCAGTGGGGCACTTAGAAAAGAAAGCAGACCCTAAGAAAGACAAGAGAGGACGACAGAGAGAGAAATCCCTCAGTTAAATTCTGATTGTCGATAGCAAGAGCTTTTGACAACATCATCTGAAGATAAAAATACGAGGAGACGATCCATTCCTATTTTCTACAAGCAGGCAATATTACCAAAACATAACAGTTTGTTAAACTGCTCGCATCCTTTTAGGGAGGAAAAACCCAAAATCCTCGACCAGCTAGGTGCTGCTGAACACTCCAATACTTCCCGTCCTCTGCAACTGCTCAGCCTGCAGCTGTGGGCTTCCCATGCCTGTGCAGCAGGGAGTTGCCCTGCCAGCACCTAAAAAGATGTTGGCGCAGCTTCATCACATTAACATCTGCTGCAGTTCTAGGGAAAGCTTTCTCTTTTAGATGCAGACAAGACAGACCCGATGAGATGCCAAGGCCATTGAGCACAAATAAAATTGTTCAACGCCTTTCAACATCTTGCAAACCCGAGATGGGCAGGGAAGAGCCCTTAATGTATATGGGAGTGCCCAACTCGCATTGAAGCAAACCTCTCCGGGGCCGTTTTCTGAGATCCTCTTGCCAGAACCAGGGCCTAACAATCTGTTTTGTCACATTCCTCAGTCAGAACACATGGCTACTGCTTGTTCGCTACAGTCACCTCCAATTCTGCTCTGGGAATGCTGGTCTAGTCCAAACTCACCGTGCCCACGTACCATGTCACAGCATACTCCTCACCTATCTGGGAGAGCCCACTAAGGCCTGCTTAGTTTCAGCTTCTATTACTGATAAGTTGAGATGTCATTGATTTTTTATTTTGTTACGCTCCAGAATACGGATACATGCTGTTTAAAATATGTTCAGCTGAAACACACAGCTGTTATAGCCCCAAACCCATGCTAACAAGCAACACATTGTTAATACTGCTTGGTAAAATCAACTACACAAGCTACTCGATGTCTATGCTCTGTCAGTGCTTCATTTTGCGTTAGGTTTGCTAGTAGCACCCCAAACTAAAATATGAACATTTATCTGTCAAATAGTGGTTGGCATCAGCAAATGACACAGATTATAATGGCTTGCCACTTCTTGCACTAATCACAGATTCAAATGAAAGCCGGGAAGGAATATTCCTTACCTTGACTCCATGAATCAGGCCATTCATCAAGAACGTATGCTGAGGAAAAGTCTGGTGTAACACCTAGGAAAAAAAAAGCCAAAATCAAAACCCGAGAACTAGCAACTTGTGCAAAACTTCCATAAGCGCCTGGCAGCTAGATGCCTGGAAGAGCACAAACCAGCGAAAGTGGGAAATACGCTTCCGACAATGCCACTGCTGTACCTACGTGAGGAGCTCTGCCTCCCCTCTCCAACAGGGGCAGCCACTTTAATACTTCCCAGGTCTAGAAATTAATCCAGCACGCTTGGGCAAGGCTAAGCTAATGGGAAACATGCCTTTCTCCATCCCTGCACCATCTGATTTCCCTCCGGTTTTACTTCATGTGACCACATAACTTTTCTGTTGTTCTCTCCCCCTTTTGTACTGTCTTATGTTCGATTTGCATTTTGTACTACGAAGTCAGTACTCTATTTCTAAATGCCTTTGCATAAACAAAGACTCCTTTCCCATAGTTACCAAGGTATCAGAGATCAGGTCAAAAATATGCATGGCACATTAGACTTCAATGTGAGCTGGCATACCACACCAGAAAATGAATTTAAAGAGCTGAGAATTCTTCCTGAAAGTGCCAAATCAGAAGTTTACAGCTCCTTAACTAAAGGCAAGTATCCAAGATGAGATTTTAAGTTTCTTTAGTAAAGCTGTCCCTCTGCACTGCACTTGACTGTGAAGTTGCCTTTGCTGCCTGTGTTAATCATAACTCAGTCAAGTCCTGAATGAGTTACTGGTGGGCTCTCCTAGAACGAGCATGACTTGGTGTAGCACGTAATTGCCAGGAAATTGTCTCTACTTTGAAGCCCCAGACAATTATGGTGGTAGTTCAACAAAAATCTCTTTTATCCCTAAATTAGTCAGTGTAGGGTAAAAGGTGCGGTCTTCGGATAAAAAGTCAAAGCTTTGCTCAACCTTCTTTCATTAAGCTCCCAAGTGCACTTTTTTTTTTTAATACCTAGGAGGAAAAAAAGGGCAATAAATGACAGTAAACTACCGGTAAATTCTAGTAATTTCAGGTCAGGTCTTTCACTCCTTTCTTGAAATCCTCCAAAAGCTTTCAAAAATCTAACTCATGCTTTGCTTCAAGTTAAGCTACAATAATTAAGAAAATCATTGCCCAACTCCATAAAAAATTACTATAGCTCTAGCTTTTTCAGGTACAAACCATTACATCTTGGTTTCTACTTCCGATACCCCAAAGGCCTATGTTAAGATCTTTACCCTCGCCAACCCAAGGTGAACTCTACTCTACAAGAGCCAGGATTATTCCCAGGGAGACTTACTCACCGTTAGCATCGGCGTGGTCAGCAGCCCCCAGGCAAAGAACTCCAGGAAAATAACCACCACGGCGTGGTACACGCTGGGCTCTCCGATCCCCTGTCGCTGCAAAACAGAGTTCCGTCAGTAAAAAAAAATACACATATCCTGATCTGTGATAGATTCGCAACATGTGGTTGGATGCTGAAACGTCAGCTCTGACCTAAGCCATTCCCGAGGTGATTCAGTGCTGTCTAGGGCAGGTGAGCTCACGCTGCAGCATCTCTCTGTCCGGGGTCTACCAACGCGTGCCTCCTACAAAGCTGATTGTTTTCAATTTTTTTTCCTCCAAGAACTAATATCTTGGATACCCTTATGCTTTCTCTAAACATGACCAAACGTATCACCCTTTCAATCCTCGCCTGAAGGACTTGGAAACAAAACACCCCAATTCTCTGCATATTTTGACAGCATCATGTGCAACACCCCACAAAAGACTCCGGGAGTTTGGGAAGGCAATTTTACTCCTCAGCGCCAACTCCACCTACCCAGCATGGTGGGAAAGGCACAGTCCTTAGATCAGCTGTTAAAAAAAACCCCACACCTCAAGGCCTTGCTTATCTTTCTTTCCTTAAAGATTTCTCACGGCGCTTTCAGGGCAGCATTTGTTCCGTCACTTTTCCGAGTGCCAAATCTCAGCTGCCAGCCCAGGAGGTTTTCTCCTGCCACGCAGGACACACCTGCAAAGTCACGAGCTCACAAGTTTAAAAAAAAAAAAAATCGCAAGGAACAGGAGAAAAGTACACAAGTTTCAGTCGAATTACGTCAGGGAACTGCACGGGCCAAACATTTAGTAGCACAATGTGCTTTTCCACAGGAACCCATTTCTTACATTAGCAAACCACGTGATCTGAACTCACCAAGAGGTGTAGTCTAGCCCTGATACATTATTAACAAAACCACCTGAAATGTCTGCAATCCCAGCAATTTAGACAGCTTCCAGCGGCTTGAAGAGTATCCAGAAGTTAAAAAAAACTTCCATCAGCTGCACAAATCTCACATCCGAAGGGATATTGGATTTGGTATGGAAAACCTCAAATCCACGGGCATTTCTTCTAGGCTAAGAGAACGGACTTTTTAATTAATTTCCTCACAGCTGACTAAAATTTCTGCACTGTGCTCTTGAGATACAAATCATTTAATGGACCAGACCAAAGATGTACCTGTATCAGTATCCACTACCAACAGATTCTCTGGGACAGGAATTCAAGAAACTTGGCATGTAAAGAGCAGTCTTTTACCCAGTCACATCCTCCCAGGTTTTGACAGAATAGTACTGCATTTCAGATAACTAATGCAGCTGGAAGTTATTTGAAATACGAGAGAAGGCAGCAAGATGTTATTCTGCTGAAACGTTGTTCATGTTCACAGGCTCTATTAAAACTGTCTCCCGCAGACAGGCTAAGTCTGCTTAAAAAACAAATCAACAGCATCAACACGACCTACCCGAGGGGGACACGGTCATTAAAAGAAGTCAGTTTTATCACACACAAATGAGAAAATGTTTTGCGGCAGAGGGAGAAGCCCCAAGGCAGCATGAAGCCAGTAATTAAGAGTACAGCTCTCGTTACCCACCTTGCTGCACCGGCCCAAGAGTCACTCAGAAGAGAGCAGTCCTCTCCTTTTCATCACCCCCTTTATACCCTCTCAAGCAGTTAAATGTTTCTACCATGACTGCAACAAATTAAGTCGATCTCTCTTTCCAGAGTAGATCCAGACCTAACCTGTTCACAGCTTACCATCACTCCTTCCACTTATCAACCATCTTATTGTGTTAGACTCCCTAAACAATTTAGGATAGCTAATCTCCTTCGGAGTACGCGGTCACCACACCGAACCACTCCTCTAGAGGACGCACAGCTGCTACCGCAAAATATAAGGAAAAAAGTAAAAAAATGCAAAAAGATACTCAGAGCCCGTAGGACAGGCAAGCACCTCATGACCAGAACTACTTTCTCTCAGGAGAGCAAGCCCAGAGGGAAAGAGCTCGCAACCACCTCAAGCTCAGGTGCGCCCACTTCAAAGCTGTCTTTGTACAGGCACGACGTTGTCGCCCGCGCTACCTGGAGCCTCTCGCAGCACTCGTCTTCTCCCACAGTAAAGAACGCCTCTCAAAAGAGGTAAATATTTTACACAGATTGGAAGGTAGTCTGTCATCCTCAAAGCGAATATTAAATGTCAGCGTTGACATCTCATGAATCTTGTTGACACCTCTCGAATCCCTGCACCCGGTGAAACGGATCAAGAAGCCTGTCTGGAGGACGACAGCCTCGCACCCCTGAACGAGGGCAGAGCCGTGCTCTTCCACGCTCCCGGGAGCCCCAAGGCAGCGGGGCTGTCCGCAGGCACCGGAGCTGCCGGCACACCCGCGGCACCGCTCTGGAGCCTGGCACAGCGGTCGTGCCGTGCCCGGGGCCCGGTCCCCCTGGGGAGGGGACGGGAGGAGGGCAGCCCACCAGCCCGCAGAGCAGCACCGCGGATGGGCCGAGACCTCGCCCGCCTGTGCCCCAGCGGGCCCCGGCCTCCGCCGCTCGCCCTGACCCAGGCCCCACGGCACCGCCTGCCCCCGGAGCCCACGCGGGCCGCCGCGCCCCTCGCCCAGCCCCCTCACGCCCCATACTCCCGTTCCACCGTGCCCACGCTCCCGTCCAGTCCCGGCCCCGCAGGCCCCGCGCCACAGCCGCGCACAGCTCCCTCCGCTCCCGCCCCCGAGGCCCCCACGCTGCACTCCACGCCGCT
>VYZW01066287.1:0-10464 GCA_013401315.1 Balaeniceps rex
TGGCAGCGCAGGGCTCCTGCGGGCCGAGGGCAGGGTCAGCCCGGCGGGGAGCGGGAAGCAGGGAGCGGGGAGCGGGGCCGGGCGGGGAAGCTCCGCACTCACGATGCGGCAGGGCGAGCGGTTCTCGTTGACCAGCCGCTCCAGGGACAGGCGCTCGATCAGCTCGCAGGGCAGCAGGGCGGCCGCCGCGTCTTGCTTGTTGGCCAGCCTGGGGCGCGGGGAGAGTGGAACGCGGCCGTCACCCCGGCCTCTGGGCGCCTCGCTGCTCGACGGCGGGGGAGGACTCCAGGGATGCTCCCTGCTCCCGAGCACCGCTGGGGTCCCCATGTCCCAGCACCCCGCCAACAGCTTCCAGGGCACCACATCCCCGCAGCAGCCTGGCCACACTCCCCACAATGCCAGCAACAGGTTCCCACTCCCTCCCCACCCCAAACCCTACAGGTCACATCCCGGGGACTTGGCCTTACAGCAAGATGGGCTTCCCGGAGATGTCAGGATGGCTCAGGATGCGGCTCAGGACCTTGCGGGCCTCCTCCATCCGCGCCAGGTCACTGGAGTCCAGGACGAAGATGAGCCCGTGGGCCGCACTGTAGTGGCTGTGCCAGGTGCTGCGGGAGCGCTGGCCCCCGGGCAGGTCCACCAGTGTCACCTCGAACCTGTCCACCCGTAGGCAGGTCTGGCCAGGCTGCGCCGTGGGCAGCACCTCGCCGGCCAGCACTGCGCGCAGGGAGAGAGGGCAAAGAGCTGGTGCAGTGAGGCCGGGAGCATCCCTGTGCTATGTGCCTCCTCCTGCCCCGGCCACATCCCCGCTCCCACTCCCAGGGCTGCCCAGGGCACAGCACAAGCCCCGCACGCTTCCCCCAGCCCAGCAGCTGTATTTCAAGGGTCTTGGTCCTTCAAGGCTCAGGCACTTGGTTGCAAAGGACTGTAAAGCCGCTGCCTCCAGCCAACACCAGCTCCGAGGCCATGCTGCTCCTCACCTCTCTCTATGTCCATGATGACGGAGGTTTTTCCCGCGTTGTCCAGCCCCACAACGAGGAGGGTCACCTTTCTGGGGAGCGACAGCAGCGGGTGAGCATCCCAAAGAAAGGCTGCACTCCCTGGGGAGTGGTGACCACTGCTGGCCCCGGGGCTCCCAGGCAAGTGACCCTGTGCACGGCGGCCGTGCTTCAGCCAGGAGAGGGGCAGGACGGTGACACAGGCTCTGGCTGAGCTGGGGGCGAGGGCAGGGATGCTCCCCAGTACCCAGGAGAAGGCAAGGGCAGGCACAGGTGCCTGGAGCCACCCCAGCACCGTGGGGCAGCCACACTGCGGAGCCTTCAACGCCCTTCCTATGGCAATGATTTCTTTTCAGATCATATAGGATTAAGCAATGATATGCACAGGCCAAACTGATTGTTCGTTGTATGCAAACAGTTAATGATTGCTCTCGGTGTCGTTCCGCGTCAGTGAGATATGGGTATACAAGGCTAGGGAGAGGTAGCAAGGACGTTTTATGAGCTTCTGCCTGGACTCAGGAGGTTTTTCCTGTTGCTAAACAGCCCTACTTGGTCTCCAGTGACATGCTCCACTGCAGCCACGTGCAGAATGTTTTCCCTGTGGCTGACAAGCCACAGTAGTTATTCGCAGTGTCGTTTTCATCCTTAAACATACAGACCAGGCTGTGTGGGCTGCGCGGCTCCACCTCCAGCATTACGGCAACATGTCCTCGTTGGTGGGAGAGGACCATAAACCCCCTCACCGCCCGCAGTGTCTGTCCGGGCTGGTGCAGTGCCATCCACAGGGAATTAATCCGGGTCTCCTGACACACGCAAACACGGCGGGTGTTTCAGTTTGTCCTCCCCAGCTTTCTTGGGGAGCTGCTGACTTTGCACAGGGGAAATCCCACTGGGAGTGTTCCCTGCATGTGCATCCCTCCCTGCCCAGCTCCTGCCTGCTGGAGGGGCAGCGAGGACACGCGTGTGCCTTGCTCCGCATTTCGGGGATGGTTCCTGCAATGGGCACCGCTTTTGCAGTGTTACCGCACCAGTGTTCTCACCGATAATCACACGGGTAAAAGTTGTGCCCCCAGGGGAGCCCCGAGGAGTGGGCACGGGGACCTACCTGATAGGCTCCTGTATGGCCTGCAGCCACGACCAGCAGTGGGAGAAGAGGTGGAACATGCTTGGCAGCCCCACGCCGAGGGATGGCCTCTCTTCGGCACCTATGAAGCGAGCAGCCTGGCGTGTCTCCGTGCTTCGTCCTCCTGCCCATGCCTGCTCCCCATGACAGGGAGCATCTCACCTCGGGGTGCCCTGTCCCATGGCCCAGCACTGCTGCCTCCAGCCTGGTGTGCACAAGCCAAGCTGGGGGACAAAAGCCAGGCCCCCGGGCAACACCCCACAGGCACAGACCCCTCGGCCGGACCCTGCCCTGGCAGCCCCTTCCTGCACCGCAGGAATGCCGGTCAGGCTCTCACCCGCTCGTCCCCACCGAGCAGCCCCTGCTCACATCCCCTTTGCGTCGCAGCTGCTTAAATCTAATCTGGATTTAAATTACTTACTCCTCGCAGCCTCCTTAATCCTGGTGGGTCAGCCCAGGCCGGTGGCCACTGGGACATGGAGTGCCGTGGGGCTGCCTGCCGTGCCGGGTGGCAGGGCACAGCACTGCGTTACCCACCTGCCTGCACCCGCATGGTTCTGGGCAGCCTCGCGCCTCCGTCGCTGGCTTAAATGGCTTGTGGTGGGGACATCGCCTGACAGCCCACGTGGGGCTTCCACCTGAATTAGTGTCTCCTCTAACGAATGGCATCCCTGGCTCCTCGCTGCCTAATCGGATGTTTCTCCGCAGCTCCTGCAAGGAGCAGCCCCTGCACGGTGTGCACAGCTCTGCTGCCGGCCCAGGGGTCCCCTGTGCGCCGGGCTGGGGGACATCACCACTCACTGCTGGTATTTCGTGCCCTAACAAGGCACCCCCTGAGCAGCAGCAGGTCCTGTGCCTCTTGGAATAGAAATACCAACCAGCCCGAGCAGACGCCTGACTGGGAGCAGGGAGGCAGTGGGGGCCGTTGGACAGCAGGGCAGGGAGCGGAGTCAAAAAAGCCCCAACTCCATGATCTGCAACCCCGAAGCTCTTACCCTGCTCCTCAGGTTTCCTGCTGCTTCCCCCAGCTGGGGCTGCCCTCCCTGGCACGCTGCCGCTGTTGTGTGTGGAGAAGAGGCTGCATGGGGATGTCTGAGCTGCAGGAGCTTTGGGTGGGGGGAGTGGGGTCCAGAGAGACAAGGACATGAGACCCACCAAAAACCACACTGGGGAGCAAACAGGGATCCTGCCGGCTCACATCGGTCCATGCTAAACCACCCAGCACCAGCAGCACTACCTCAACCAGCCAAGCCCCAGCCATGATCCAAGAATGCCGAGATGCTGCCAGGCGTCCTGCATCTCTGGGATGGCCCTGGGGGTGCAAGCCCAGGCTGGGCACGGCCCCTCGCTCCAGCCCTGCATGCTGCTGGGAAGCTCAGTGCCTGCCCCTGGGCAAGGGAGCTGCAATGGACCTGTGCCACAGGCAGGGAGCCACGCGTGGTTAATGATTGATGGAGGAAGTTTCCGTAGTGATATCATGGCCACATGCAACAATATTTGGGGCGCCTGTTCACCCCCACACCTCTGATGACGGGGCAGTGGCTGCGCCCCAGCTGCCTTAGCCTGGCCCAGGGACAGAGCCCTGTCCCCAGCCTGATGGCCTTTCCTGGTTGCTCCCGTGCCCGTGCCGGCAGCCTGCCGGGACCAGCGGCAGTGCCAGGTTTGCAGGCAGCACAGGGCTGGGAAGCCTTTTGCAGAATTAGCCGTCCCAGGGCTGAAATGACTTGCTGGAAGCGTCAGTGCCTTTGTGCCTCGGGGTGGCACTGCCAGGGGACGGCTGGGCAGGGGACAGGAGGAGGCACGACCATGGGTGCTCTAAATAGGGAAGCGCCATGTGGCAGGCAGAGGCACAGCCTCTCCGAGGGGCAGCAAGAGCTGGTCTCCTTCCAGCACCAACGGATTTCCAGACGTCTCTGAGCACTTGGGGCTCTGCTGCTTTTAACACAAGTGTCCAAAATCCCCGGCCAAACTGGTGCCAGGGACTGGGAAACCCACCGGGAGCCTAAGGCAGCTCCACGTCACCCCTCCCGATGCACACACACTGGGCTCAACAGCTGGGAAAATCTCAAAATCCACCCCAAATCCGGTGAAACCCACACCCGACTCCGGAGAGGCAGTGTGAGGGCGAAGCCCGGATCGATGGGCATTTTGCCGGGCCTGGGCTCAGGTTACAGCGCGGGTGGCTGGCCCTTCGCCGGGGTGCAGCCAGAGCCCCTCTGCCAGCACCGCGGGGACCCCCTGGGCAGTGCCAGTGGGGACCCGCAGCAGCCATCTGGGTTTCCTTGGTGACTGTTGCCAGGTGAGAAACTCTAAGGCAGAATTTATTATCTTGGCGGATAACCGGAGATGTTCCTCGCCAGAGCTGTTACCGGACTGTGCCCCGGCACCATGCCGGGCTGGACCCTCTAGTGCTGCCGGTGCCCGTGGGAGCCCCCGAGGGAGGGCTGTGCCCGGGGTGTGGGGGCTGCTCAGCCCCTGGCATTGCTTCCTGGAAGGCGGCACGTGTTTTGGGGCTATTTCTGCCCGCTGGAGTGTCGCAGGCAAGGGAAGGAGGCGAAACCACAGGGACCGCGGAGAAGCGCAGATGGACGCGGGCTGGCGGGCTGCCCTGCCTTGGCTTCCCTAGACCCCGTGAGTACGTGCCCGAGCCGGCATCGGGCACACTGGGACCCCCGCCCAGGAACCCCGGGGTGAGGAACAGAGTCGGGGGGGACAGCAGTGGCAGGGCTGGGAGAGCTTGCACATGGGGAATGACAGCTTGCAAGGAAAGCAGTGGGCAGCGCAGGGCTATAGTGGCTGCCTACAGCATGTACCGAGAGCCTTGAGCTGGGGTGGCACCAAAACCAAGGTGATGGCACGGACCAAAAAGTCCCGGCGGAAATATTTACAAGCAAGCTGTCCTGCTTTGCTTGGGACCTCATCATCCCTGCCCAAAAAAGCATCCACGGCACGGCAAGGACATGCACAGGCTTTAGGGAGGGACTCATCTTTCTATTAACGCACCAGACAGCAGCAGCTATGCGAATAGCCGCATCGTCCCTTTAAATCCCAGCACGGCTCTGGTGGCTAACGATAACCCTGGATCATACGAGCTCCTAAATCCCAAGAGCTAATTACAGGCGAACGCCCTGCGGTCAGGCTGGAAATGCAAGATAATTACAGCCTGTGCCATGGAGACCTGTTGGTGATGAATTGGGGCACCGGGAATGTTTGCTGGCTGGCTGGTGCGGTGCCAGGGAGTGCGGCCGATACACAAAGTGCCGGCGTGGAGGCCGCGGTGCGAACCAGCCACACTCCCCGCCGCCAGGCCAGCAACCATTTTGCAAGCTATTTTGGGCAAGGGAGGTTGTTTTTCTGGAGCACTCTTTGCTCCCCCGCCGCTGGTACCACCACCCTGCAGCAGACGCAGAAGCAGGGGAGGAAGCGTGCAGGGAGCTGGTTGCTTTTCACCCAATTTCTGGCCAGGTGCTTCCCAGCCAGAGCACACACAAATTCATGGGAGAAGCTTGGATTTCAGTGCAAGGTCCTGTGCCGGAGTTTCCTCTGCTCCCCGCCGCACAGAGAAGCTGCCAGCTCGCTCCTGCACCATGCACGCAGCTCGGTGATGCCCCTGCGATGGCTACAAGCCCTCCCCGGGCTCCTACAGTGGTTTTGCTGAGATCATTACAGTGCTCCTGCTGCTTTCCTGCAGCAAAGCATGGGGAAAATGAGAGTGTAAACCATCCCTCCTGCCTGCCAGGATGCCCGGGCATGCGCAGTCACAGCCTGGCTGGGTTAACACACGTCCAGGGCTGTATACTCTTACAGCAGGTGAGACCAGGGGAATCAGTTAATTAAAAGTCATTTTAACCCTTCCTGCCTGGTTTAGTGTTGCAGCATCGCCTGCTGCCTGAGCTGGGACTGTAGCCAGAGAGGCATGACTTCAAAACGTGTAATTAACACAAAGACCTATAAATGCACCTGAAGAAGGTAACTCGGTGTTCTTGTCAAAGAATTTAAGCCGTGAGGCAGCAGTGGCATGGCCCGTGCCAGAGGAGCACCCCGGCTCTGGCAGCACCGAGCCGGCGGTGGGCTCAGCACAGCCTCCCACCTGCAGTGAGATTTAGAGGGATGAGGTCCTCAGGGCAGGCATGAGTTTTTCTCCCAGCAGGATAAGGGAGCGAAGCTGGATGAGGAAACGGAGTGGCAAAAGCAGTCGCATGATGAAGCAAATGGAAAAAATATTTCCGCAACCAGAAACTATTCCACAGACTCCTGGGTCAGGAAAAAATACAGCTGAGTTATTGAGAAAGCAATGCAAAATCCAAACAGTTTAGGCTGTGAAAGCCAGTCATTTGCAAAGTTATTTCCAAACTAAGTAAAAAGTTCCCGGCTCACAGGCTCCCGGGACCCTCCCGCTGCCAGCCCTGCCGGTCGGGGCAGCGTGGCTGCCTGTGCCCCCTGCTCCCTGCATGTCGAACACTTTGTGATTTCCACTTCATCCAGCACACAGGGTCTTTTGGGGATCAACACATCCCCACCGTCGCTCCGTGCGGCACTGGCTGAATATTTACTCCTCAGCACAAAGTGGGGAGGTTTCAGATCCGAAAGGGCAGCGGGGGGAGGGAGCACGGCCATCCCCACACCCTGGGCAGCTGCCTCCACCTGGGTGTGCAGGGCTATATTTGGGAAGCCGGCAGCGTGCGCTTGGCATGTCCCAGTGAGTGCTTTGGGAGCGATGTCTGCTCCGGGTCCTAGTGCAGTGGCAGTGCCCGGAGGAGAGGAGAGGAGAGGAGAGGAGAGGAGGAGGAGAGCTTGCGGGATCGTGACAGCAGCTCTCCCCACCTGGGTCTTTAAGGGCTCTGGCAAGGAGCTCCCTGCCATTTCCAAACAGCTTTTCTCTTCTCCTTTTACAGGAGCCGAGCCGCCAGGCAGGCATGCGTCAAGCAGACATGGCTATTTTCAGAGTGAGAGCTGGTGAGAGAGCCTGCTCCCACAGCCCCGGCTCTCGCACACAAATGGCCTCGCGCGTCCGCAGGCGTGCAAGGGGCTGGAAAAACTGCACAGCAAATCCCACGTCTCCCACGGCGGGCAGTCGCCACTGCCATGGCCATGTGTTCAAAGCGCGTTGTGTGAACGCTGGGATTAAAAAAATAATGAAGGCTGGGATTAAGAAAATAATGAAGCCGGGATGCTCTCCAGGACAGGGCAGACATTTGTGGGAACAGGATAATGGGTATCTGCATGTGGTGGCAGGACTCAGGCCGGTGCCTTGGGCATCCCCGGGTGGGGGGAGACTCCTGCAGCAAGGCATGGGACAGGGACTCGGGCAGCACCGTGCCACCCTTGTGCAGGGAAAACAGTGTTTTCTCCTTCCCTCTGCCTTTCTTTCCTAGTCCAGCTCCTGGCAGTGAGGTCTGCAAAACACATGAGCTTCTAGGTGCTGCTGTTACATAAATAACCTGCCACCCACCTAAAAACCTTCACTTTCTTATGTGGCCCAGCACAGTCCCCCTCTGTTTGGCACCTCGGGTTATACCCCGATGGGCACTTCCATGGCAGCTTCGCATCGCATCGGAGGTCGCTTCACCCGTCCGGAGTGTGGATCCACAGCCCAGGGGCTGTTCCGCTCCTGGGAGGGCTCAGAGCGAGGGCTGGCCAGCAGCTGCCCATCTGCTGGCCCAGGATCCGGCCACTGCACTTGGGAACACCTGGGTGGGATGTCCCCAGCGCCCGGGCAGTCCCTCCCGGCTTGCCGCAGCTCTGGGTCAGCCGGCAGCTCCGTGACGGCAGTGTCACAGGGTGTCTGTGCAGCACAAGCCATGCTGGGTTTGCAGGCAGAGGCGCAGGCGTCGAGCCGGCAGGTACGGGGAGTGGCGGAGGCAGCAGGAGCAGGATCGCTCGCTGATGCTATCTGCGACACAGATCGCTTTTATGGGCTGCTGTTTACAGCGCTGAGCTGCGGAGAGGTGGGGTTAGGCTTGAGGGGTGACTCACGGCACGAACCAGAAACCAGCCCACTGCCTCTCCGTGCTTGGGTCAGAAAATGGGATAATAACTGGTGTGGGAAGCGCTGTGAGGCTTCGTCCCTCCATTCCCCTGACAGCTGCTGGGGCTTCTGGATGCAGGACTGGAATTCTTGACTGCTTAAACAATTGCTCTTAAGTATTTCATCATGAAGCAGGGGAAGATGAAATTAAAAATATGATGAGTCGGAGCCCAGGCATTGCTCAGCCGAAGGCTTGGTGACCTGCCAGACTCCTGGGGGATGCTTTTAATTTGGATAAATGGAAGTTGCATAAATGGTATAAATTGCACGTTGCTCTTGCTGCTAATACAGAGGTGTGGGCGCAGTTGGCAGTGCCGCACGATGCGCCGTCGCCGGCTGAGTGCCCAGCCAGGCTGTGTGCCGGGGCCGGTGCAGCCATTGCCTGTGCACAGCTCCCATCCCGGGTGTCTGCAGGAGCCACCCGGCTGGTGGCCAGGCTCCTTCGCTTGGACACTGTTCCCTTTGCCCTCTGCCCTGCTGAGTCTTTTTTTGGAGAGGCTGTTTTCCAAAAACAGCTTGAAAATATGTAACTATCATACCAGAGCTGAGTGGTCACACGTAGGTCTCCCGTCCCCGCTGGTCAGGCCAGTCCCTATGAGCTCATGGTGTTTGTGGTTTCCCGAAGCAGCTGTTCAGTGTTGGAAGGAAAAGCGCTGAGCAGCTGCAGAGACCGGGATTGCTTCTGTGTGGGAGCTGCTGTTGGGGGAGACGCGGCCTCCAAGGTCTCAGGTGGTTTTATTCCCAGCTCTGCAGCTGATAAGCCTGATACCCCTGGTAACGCTTCCAGCCCGGTAAAATGGGGGAAAGTGGGGTTTGGGGGGGTTTCCTGATTTTGGTTTGTGTGGGGCCAGGCAAGCGACGGACACAGCGTCCCTGCTGTTAGCGTGGGCACCACCTTGCAAGCTGGCCTGGCTGCCAAGGGATGAACACCGGGTCCCTTTCAAAAGTTACCTAAGACTTCCCAGTCTGCCTAAACCAGGGAAAATTGGCCGACCTCAAACACTCCTTGCCTTGTCCCATCTCTCCCAGCCAGCCAGTGTGTGCCCAGGCTGGACTGAGTAATCTGGCAGGCAGCGCGCATTCGGGCAAGACAGCTTGTGTGCATCGCCGTGCCGGCAGCTGCCTGCGCTCACACTGCTGCTTGTGGGGGAAAGGCAGGCAGGGCTGGGGCTGGGGGCCACCACATGTGCCGGGCAGAGCAGGGAGCCCCACAGCCATCGATGCGGGGAGCAGCCCAGCCAGCCTTGTGCTCCCACCACCACGCTGGTGATTGAGCTGTGGAGCTGAGCTGGCCTCCCCAGGCCTGGACCACAGATGGGACAGAGAGGAGGGGACATGGGGCTGAGCAGCGGGCTCAGCAATGTGAGGTCTGGCTCTGTCAGCGAGTCCATATATCCCATCACCTTGAAAGCAGGTCCTTGAAGGTGATGGGAAAAACACCCTGTTGCTCAGCTGTAGGCCAAGGTGGTCTTCACTACCTCCTACCCAGGTGCAGGAGCATCCAGGGTGCAGGAGCCACATCTCCCCCGTAACGTCCTACCCAAATCTTGAGGCCAGCCCTGCACACACACATCAGCTGCCCACTGGACCTGAAGGGGTGCCTCTGTTGCAGCTTGGCTTGCGAGATACCAAAATGCTCCCTGCCTTGGCAACAGCCTTCCTCCCACATGCTGCCCCACAAAACGCAGGGCCATGGGCTGGTGGGTGCCCCTGGCCCATCCCCATGCACCCTTTCCTGGGGCTGGAGCTCAGGGTCAGCTCCTGGAGCTGGGGCAGTGGTGGGTGCAGGCAGCGCTCTGGCAGATGGCTGGTAAAAGCCACAGGCCTGGCTGTGGGCAGGGCTGGCACCCACACTGGCATCCCCTCCTGCCCCAGGGTGGGACCCCACTGTCCCTGGGGCTGCCTGACACCTCTCCCCTGGGGGGGCCCCCCACAATGCTGCACCTCGGGGCGCTTGTAGCTGCCAGGGCCCAGTTGGGCCAGGACTTGGTGGAGATGTCCTAGGGAGGACCCCAGTGGCTTGGGGGCACACAGGGTGTAGAATGGGGGCCGTCAGAGCTAGGGCTGGGTGAGTGGGGGGTCCCAGGGTGGGTGCTGCAGGGGGGTCCTGGGCTGGCAGGCTGGTGCTGGGGTGTGGGCTCTGGCCATGCCAGGGGTGTCCTGGGGCATGGGCTCCCGGCAGAGACGGGCAGTCCTGGGGTGGAGGATCCTGGCCAAAGATGGGGCTGTTGGAGCAGGGGTGCAGATGGGGGTGTCCTGGCGCAGGGGGCTCCACGCCCGGTGGGGACCTGGGCACAGCGGCGGGGGTGTCCGGG
>VYZW01066299.1:0-10401 GCA_013401315.1 Balaeniceps rex
AAGGTCTTTTCCAACCAAATGATTCTATGATTCTGTGAATGCTCTTCCGCCAAGTAGCTCTTCTGAAATGTTTTGCTGAGATGCTCCTTGTGTTTCCTGGCACGAGGGGTGTGCAGCCTCCTCTCCTGCACCTCCCGGCGGCCCCTGAAGCCCATGTAACCTGTCCTAATTGAAATGCAGTTTTGCAGGGACAGGAGCAATTATACCCCTGATGCTGGGGAGTGTTGTGTTCAGTGCTTGGGTGATGCCCCCTGCTGGAGAGATGCGCTTCAAGCCGGAGAGATGGTGGGAGAGAAGGCTTTTGCAAACCAGCTGGTGGAAATCATGGTATTTACCATGAGCTTGGGAAAGTATTTTTCTGGCTTCACATGGTTGGTTGGTGGTTTTTTTTTTTTTAACTTTTCTGAACTTGCAAGCTGGCTGCTGTTTTGGGTTTTGTTTTGCTTTGAAACTGTTTCACAGACAGATAAAAGATGCTCTGTTTCCAGCTATCATCATCCACTGTTCAGCCCGTTACCTTTTAACAGCATGAAGACAGTTTTGTGGAGCCTTGGCTTGAACTGGGAAGAGAGGTGTTGCATGCCTGAACTCCTCCTGCACGGGGGATACCAGCTGTGCTCTGTGCAGGCAGCAGAAGGGGTTGCTGCTGCCTCCTCTCCAGTCCCAAATGGTTAAAAAGTAACCAAGCATGGTTGTGTGGTCCCCAGTGCAGGATTAGGACTGTCTGAACTTCTTGTGCTCCAGGGATGTTCTTGGGTACAGGGGAGGACATGGCAGCAGCACCTTGCAGGTGGTGGAGAGGAGCTGCCCAGCAGCTGTGCAGGGTGGGCAGAGGACTGTGCACAGGGCTTGGCTGTCCTGTGCAGTGATGTTCAGGCTTCTCTGTTAAAATGGTTGCCTCCCTTGGTGGTGTCGGCTGCTCTGCTGCTAAAAACATGGCTCTGTGCAACGGAGGGTCCTGCTGCAAGGAGGTGGCAGATTGTTGCTGCTCACTGCCTGTGAGATGAGAACTGCTGTGCCTCTGTGGCTTCTGTGTTGGCTGCTGGATAGCTAACTCGGATATGTATACTTGGCAGCGAGAAAAGAAGATTTTCTGTTTGGGTGTTTTTTGAATGCAAAGGGAAGATTCCTCAGTGATTTTCTCTGGCTTTGCAATTCACGGGGTCACTGGAAAAGTACCAGTGACTCAGGGGTTTGCTAACAGTTGATAAGGTTTCCAGAGCAAACTATGGTAATTTGAACATGCGCGGATACCCTGCAAAAACTATGCTCTTCCTAAATCCTTGGGCTTTGGTTTTTAGGGCCACCCTGTATTTCGCCCAGTTGTATCGCTTCCTCTCAGATGCCTACTCTAGGCTTCCCCACTGCTGTGCCATCCCCTATAACTTCACTCCCTGCCCTCTGTTGGGTGTTGCCGCTGCTTTGGGCTTTGGACTGCACTGACTTGTGTCCCAAAGGCTGCTGCCACTGTTGCCTTGTGCTTCTGTCCAGAAACAGCTTCTAAGGCACTTGCAGCCTCCTCTGCTTCACCTCTCCTCCTGCTGCTTTCTCTTCCTGTGAAGTTGCTCTGCAGAAACCAGCTGCAGGTAGATGTTGTCTCATCTCCTGCTGCGGTCCGGACAGGGATGGAGGAGAGCATCTCACAAATAGCTGCTCATCTCCTCTTCCCCATGGCGCACAGCCTCCCTGCAGCAGAGCTCACACCTGGTGAGTGCTGTGCACTCCTGGGGTGCCAGAGGACCAGCTGTGCCTTGCTTTGGGCTCTGGGAGCTGGGCTAGCCAGGGCCCGCAGCCCAGCTGGTGGGGTGTCCGTGATCCAGCTCTGCTACCTGTTGCTTCCTGCAGGAGCAGGCTCTGCCTCTCCCCTGGGCATGGACAGAAAGTGGGGTGAGGCACCACAGGGATGGCAGTAAAAGATGAACCCCGCACCATGGAGCTGAGCACCACTGGGAAATCTCCTCCTGCCCTGGTCTTTTTTTTTTTTTTTTTAATCCTTCTTTGCCTTTTGGGCCTGTGAGCTCTTCGGGATATGTGTTGTCCCCCTGTGCCTGTCACCTTACACCCAGCTAGGTCTCTGCAAGCTGTTTCAGGGAATGGATGTGGGTGTTTTATTTTTTTCAATTTTGCAGCCATTGCTTGTGGTAAGAGGCCATGCGGTCCAGGCCGCGGAGGAGGTGTACACCGCCTTCGCCCTCCTCCCTAAGCAGAGGCGCGTCTGCCCTTGCCCCAGTCTGAGAGGGTTGTGGTGGATAATTGCTCCTCCTGGCTTGTAGCATCTCTCATTTTCCTGAAACCAGCTGAAACCTTTGCCGAGCTTTTAAGGTCAGGTTGCTAAGTTACACCTCATTGCAGAAGCAGGCTGAGCAGCATGTTACAGGCAGGAGCAGCCACTGCCTGGGAACATCTGAGAGTGGTGTCCCTTTGCAATAACTGGGCTCTCGTGGCCCCTATCCCTGCCATCCTTCATAGTCCTGGGCTAATCTCAGTACCTTATTTAGCTGTTCTTCCCCAAACCTTCAGCTTTATAAGCTTGCTTTGCTCAGCAGATTTAGTGAACTAATTGACTGGGGGTGTAGAGGAGCCACTCACAATTACCTGTGAAATGCTGTGTGGTCCTGCAGGGAGAGGAGCAGCTGTTTGGCTGCTTCATCTTCTTTTTTTGAATCCTTATTTGCCTTTTGGGGCTGTGAGCTCTTTGGGACATGTGTTGTCCCCCTTAGAGCTTGGAAATGGCCTTGCGTGTCAGGGTGTATGGCTGTTAACCAAGCCACAGCTCTGGAGCAGGCAAGCAAGGTCTGGAGCAGCCGGTGCCACACTCCTCTGCCCCTCTCCCTCTTTAGCCTTGCTCCCTGGCTTAATCTCCTTCTCTCCTTCCCATTTTCCATGAGCAGCCTGGCTCTGGGAAGACTAGGGGGAGCTGGATTAGCACAGTGTGTGCTTGGGTTTGAGAACTGCTGGGACTGAGCACTGTGGCAGGGTGAGGGCTTCCCTCTTCCCAGGAATGGGACATCTCTGGAGGGTCACTGTCCTCAGGCATTTCCAGGAGATGTGCAGGAGGTTTTCTTGCTCAGTTCCCTGGGAAATCATGTAAATTGCTGAGGTTTATTTGGGTCCTTTTTGGATTATGAGAGTAGTGGGTTTAGGGTTCTTTTTTCCCTCCTGCTTGATATCTCTGTTGTGTTGCTGGATTTCTGCTGTGGCTGGTGTTTTTTTTTTTTTCTAGGTTGGGCTGGGAAGTGCCTTCCAGAGAGCAGCTTCTCCTGCATCAAAATAAGCAGGGAGGACAGGCTGGGGTAGGGCGTGCAGTTGCTTGCAGGAGGGATGCAGGATCTGGCTTTCCCTTGTTTAACTTGCATTAACCTTTTCTCTTTCTCCCTTCCCTTTCTCTCTGCTCAGCCCTTTCCCTCTCTTTCCCTGGGGTGATGGAGAAGCCATCCGGTAAGGACATCACCATGGGGAAGGCACCAGACACAGCGCATCTTTTGAGATGTGTTTTGCCTCTCTTTTTCACCTTTTTTTGTCACAGCGGCTTTTTGTGTTAGCCTGTTTGCTTTCAATAAAAGCCTGGGGAAGCAGTACCCATGTCCCCCTGGTGTCACGGGCTGTGGTTCGGGTGGGGGATGCTGGAGCAGTCTGCTGGGCTTGCACCCTGCCTGGCACAACCAGCTTGTGCCCTGCAGCTGTCCCCAGGGCTGGTGGCAGGGGACCTGGCTCTGGTGACTGTTCTCACATTTCCCCATCTGTCTGCAGACTGGGAGTGATGGAGCTGTCACTGGGCTCCTGCCTGAGCTCTCGCATGCAGCCAGAAGGATTTTTCCACCCTTGTCAAGACTTGATTATGTTCTCTCCTTTCTACCAAATGCTGAACAGCAGCTAAATATAGGCTGTAACAGTGTTGATTATGGCTTTTCTAATTGAGCTTTACACTCCATCAGGGATCTTTACTAATGGCATTATCAAGGATGCCACATCCCTTGCTGTGGAGCCTGCTTGGGAAGCATACATAGATGCAATGTGACTTCCTGGTGGCATCAGGTCCCGGCTGACAGTTGCTGCTGAGGCATCTGGAGTTGTGCACGGGATGCTAGATCCATGGAGCCAGAGTGTGCTTGGGAATTTGAGTTCAGATTTCAGATCTAAACAGGTTTCTAGTTGCTTTGCTCATTCTGATATAAATTATTGTTTGCAGCTATGCAGCTTAAAAACTGCTCTTCTGGGGGTATGAATTCTTCCCTTTTTATATCCCTATGTGATTTGTGTGAGTGGCACTGTAGGCACAAAGGGATGTTAGCACTTAAAATGCTGATGCCGTTCTGCAGGTGATGGAGTTATAGGCAGGTACGTTTAAAAGCACTGAGATTTACATGCAAGAAAAAAAGGAATGTTTTGAACTCTGGCAGAGCCCAGGACTCATTTATGCAGCACAACGATGTGTTAAGTTACATCCCTCTTGTCTTGTGCCAGTGAAATGTGTTACAATGGGAGGTACATACGTTTTACTGAAATAGAAACACCTCGGGATGCTAATTCTGGCTTTGTATCTCCTGGCGTAGCTCGTTTTCACATCGATGCAAGTGAAGCGTGGGGCTTGGAGTGGGCAGGATGGTGCTGTGTGCCCACTGCAGCTGCAGTGGTGCCTCTCCAGGGCCGGGGCAGTGCTGTCTCTGTAGCCGTCCCCATCCTCAGAGCACTCAGTGACAGCTCTGTGGAGCAGAGCGACATTGCAAAGGCAAATGCAATTAATGCAGAAATTAATAAATTTCTGAACCTAAATGTCAAAACATGGTCCCTATCCCTGCTCTGATGGGCACATCTTTTAGGGTCTGGGTAAGAGACCCCAATGGTGAGCGCAGGGGCTGCCCGGCTCCCTGTGGCTGCCTGGCTTTGGCCTCTACTGAGCACTGCCGGTCTGTTGCTGTGCACATGATGCGTTACCGTCCTGCAGGAGCCCTGCGTGGTGCCGTAGCTCTGCCCCGGCCCCTGTGTCACTGCTCGCCTGTGAATTACATCAGATGCCGACGCCAGTCAGGAGCTGCTGTCACATTTGTAAAGGGAGTGGAAAAATGATCATAATAAATGTAGTGGTCACTGGCAGCTGCCCAGGGTCAGAAGCTTTTGCATGATAGACTCTCCCTGTACGACCTTGAGGACTGGCTTAGTCAAAATAGGGTAAAATTTGGTGCTGTAGTGTGCAGGGAGGCAGAGCACTTGCCCTGCTGTCCAGATCTGCATCTGGAGCTCAGATCTGCATCATGCGCTGGGATGGGTGGAGGATGCTGGCTCTGAGCTGGAGGGAGGGCAAGCGAGGGGTGTGGAAACAACTATGAGGAATGAAAGCTCATTTTGTGAGAGGAGGCTGAAAGAATTTGCCTTAATCAGCCTAGAAAAATGCAGGCTGAAAGGTGCTGTGACTGTGGTATACGAGAAATTAATCATGGGAGCAAACACCAGAGACAGGGAATAATTATTTAAGCTAAAGATTAATTTTGGCACAAGAACAAATGAGCATAAACAAGCTAAGAATTGAATTTTAGATGGAAATTTGAAGGTTTTGTACCATTCAGTATGAGATTTGGGAACAGCCTTGTGTGAGGAGGGGCCCTTTTGCTGAGCCCCTTTGGGGTGTGCTGAGGAGCTCAGTCAGGCTCAGGTGTGGGCTCTGACAGCGGGGACGGGGCTGGACAGCCTTGGGGTGATCCCAGCCTGCAGCCCTCAGCACAGGGTGATCCACCCACATCTCGTCACACCACGGCGGTGCTGGGCATCCATTCCTTTTTATCACATTTCTGGGATCTTTGCAGCATGGCCTGGGCCAGTGTCATCCCCAAGGATGGCACCTGAGGACCATCCCTTGAGGGTCACTGTGGGGTGAAGCAGGAGAAAGGGGACCTGCTCCCATGTCCCACTGCCAGGCTCAACATACTCTGGGATTTTGGAGAAGGAAGCTTGTGGTCACACTGCTAGCACGTTTGTGTGCATCTTGGTCACTCCTGCAGCTTTTGAGCCCCATCATCAGACTTGGTTGAGTTTTGCCCCCACAGAGACCTTGAACTTGTGTTTCTACATGTTGCATGACACCTTCGTGACCTCTGTAGTGCCTGCTGCGTGAGTCTGTCTTGCTGTAGTCTGGACCTTCCCCATAGTGCATGTCCCTGGGACCCTGAGTGACCTGGTGTCCACCACAAAAAGCATTCTGCTGTCTCAGACAATGCTCAGTGCTAAGTGGGGGTTTTAACTCTCTTAAAGGGAATTTATATCATTTCAGTCTTGAACCCTCTGGTTTGTTTATTTGCTTAATTCTGATTATCTGTGAGTTTTGAGGTGGGGTGGGTGCTAGAATGCTTCATGAGCTGTTTATGCTGATTGTGGCTTGCAGCTCAAGATGCAAATCCTAATTAAAATACACTGGTGAAGGCAGAAGGCTTTACTGAAATAGCAGCAGCTTTGCAAACGAAGGATGCAGTTTGGTGTTGGGAAGGATTGTATGCTCTCAGTCCAGTGGCAGCATTGTGTGTTACAGAAGGGTCCTGGCTTGAAGAAGCCATCTCAGCTATTGAAAAGGGTATGCCCTGTGTTTTCTTCCCTCAAGGTCTCTGGACAGAAAGCTGCAGCGACCGCTCCTGGGGAAGTCTCGGACACTGCCCAGCATCCCGCAGTCCCCGGTCCTCAGCAGGCTTCCCCTCCTCGACTCCACGGTGTACAGGGAGGAGATGCCGGAGCAGAAGCCGTACAAGAAGCACTTGGCCTCTGACCACCAGAAAGGCTGCACGGTCCCTTCTGCCGGTAAGTGCTGCAGTGCTGGGGCGAGCTTCCACCCCATTCTGCCAGGGGCCTGCAAAATCCTAGCAAAACTTTCCTGCTTCTTCAGGAGCACAAATAACAAAATAAATACAACCCCAGTCTGTGTGGGGTTTATCCTGCTCCAAAACTGGCCCTTCTTGATGAGGTTGGGTTTTTTCCACCCCTCTCTGTGCCTTTCTTTGAGCCTGTTACTTAAACCTCCCCATCTTTCATATTACACTGATGAAAATGTGGAGACTGCTCGTGAAAGCCACACAGTATGGGGAGCTGATGCTCAGAGTGTTCTGCCTCTGGGTGAGCTGCATCTCCTGCCCACCCATACTGGGGCGAGCTACTGCCTCAGTGGCTCTCTGGCCTTTGCAGCAGGCCAAAGTGCCTCCCTCTTTTATGGAGTGAAGTGCCTTCAGGATACTCATTGCTGGTCTTCATCGGGAGCAACAGCAGAGAGCGGCACCGCTGTGCTCTTCTGCAGTCCTGGCCTGGGGTGCGGATTTGCTGTAGCAAATGCTTCCCAGCCTGGTAGTGTGTGTTGGCCTTCAGATCAACCGAGGGTTTTTATCACGTTGTTCTAATCTTGTGCTGATCCTGATGAAACTCTAATGTGGTTGGGCCAGCTGCTCTGAACAAGTTTATTGGCAAAACCATTGATGGCTAAAGTGTTTAAGTGCTTTTGGTGCCAGTGGTATCACTCTGGGGCCATAAAAATGATGGAGAAAGGGATTATTAGCACTGAAACAAAGATAAGGCCTGCAAGCCAGGGCTGATGATCCAGTGCTAAATAAAATCCTTATAAAACAGCTCCCTTCAAACAACACCCTTGGATTTTTTTATTTTTTTTAAATCTAACCTGCTCACAGTCAGATCACTGTGAGCTACCCAGCAGAGCAGCGGTCCAAACCGTGGATTAATTTTAATACTCTGCAGGGTGCATTTCATTTCCTGGTGCTTCTAATTCTGCTAGAATTCGTACACAGAGGGGATCTTGGCACGTTGCTGAGCCTGTCCCACTGCGCTTGTCACAGCGGTGCTCCTGGGTGTGCTGCAGCACCCAAGCAACTCTTCTCTGCTGCATGCAGGACCTGTGGTTTTCCTTTCAGCCCATCAAGTTGTTAGAGCAGGTCTCGGTGTGGGAGGAAGACCTGTGGGAAAGCTTGTGTAGCTGACTCATGGGGACATGAGGGAGTGGGACACTTGTGAGTAGGTAGGTAATTGCAGGCAACTCCATTGCTTGGAATCAAAGACAATTTGTGAGGTTCTGTGGGCCCTCAGGATTTCCTGGTCGTGGTTTCCAAGGACAGACGTGAATAAATGGTGGAAGTCTGCCTCCTGGTAGAGGGCAAAACAAAGTGCTTTGCAGGACTTGTGCCTGAGAGAGCATCCACCGTTGAGGGCATGGCATCCAGAGCACCCTTCAGCACCTGGCAGGTCCCTGTTTGGTGTGCTGGTGCTTCCAGAGAGCTGTGCTGGGTATGGAGGGAGGGAGTGGGAGGCTGGTGTGAGACCGCAGGATGAAGTCCCAGTGTGAGTCAGACCCACTGCAAACCTCATCACCTCCTGCTGCAAACTCCTCCTCTCATGTGAGTGCGGATGTGCTTGTGCACCATGGAACAGCCACCCTAGAGCAAACCCTGTGCACAGCCCTCCCTGCACAGCCGGTCTAAGGAAGAGCCCTGATTGCATGTAACAAGTGTTTAGGACGTTGTTTTATTCATGGCTGGAGGGTGCCTAGGATGCCAAGAAGAGGGAGGAGTATGAAAACCCTTGTAGGTTGGAAGGCTACCTCCACAGTCAGAGCCTTGGATGAATGAACGAGTTGTTTTCTGTCCAGATCATTCCAGGTTCTTTTCCTGGCTCCTTGATACTCGGTTAGGAACTGCTAATTAGCTACTCGTTAAGGCTATCAGCATGCTATCATGGAGGAAAAAAATAAAAGATGCTTTTCTCAACATTGCTTGGCTATTGTATCAGTCTCTCGCAGGCTGGATCATGGGTTTGGCAGTATTTACCTGCAGTATACAGCACTAAATTGGTCTGAGCCCTGGGGCAGCAAGTGGTGGCCTTGATCAGTGCAGAAGACCTGGCCTTGCTTGTAGGGATGAGCAACCCTCAAGCTGCAGGGATTGCACCACTAGCAGGGTGTGATATCTGGACAGGAGGACAAGAGTGGAGCAGCACATGGCACAGCAGGTTAACGAGCCCTGGTATGCTGATGAGGAAAGCAGGATTCCCACAAGCACTTACGAATGAGAGCTGGGCTATAGAGTTTCAGGAGGGCGAGAAGATCCTTTCCTTAAAGAACTTGTGAATTTGCTTTGAGCAGGTGCCACCGCTCCCCATTCAAGGGGGGGACACATGGCCAGAGCCGCCTTGGGAAGAGGCTTGCCCCCAGGGGTCCAAGGTTTTGGCAGGAGCAGGGCCATTTGTGGGAGAAGTGGTAAGCTCATCTTCAGGGAGAGTTCACCACTCTGCAGGGGAGAAACCTGGTTCTGGCTTACTGCTGTCCTTGGGGCTGCAAGCAGAGGAGTTGCCAAGTAGGGTGGGAGAAGCTGTCTCCTCCTGCATGGATGAGATGCAACATCCTCATCTGACTGCCGGGATGTGTTCCCCAGCCTTTTGCTTTGTGTCCTGTGGTTCCAGCATGTCAGTGCCAGGGAGGGAAGTGCCCTGTCACTCTGTGGGAGGTTACAGGAGGTTGTCCTGCTGTGACACCATGGCTCCTGTGTAGGTCCTTGTGTGGCCACCAAGGTGTCTGATGGGGAACCGGGGCCCCGAGGGTGGCCAGGAGAGCTGAGGGGTGGTGAAGTGGGTTTCCTGTTGTTTTAGTTTCATTGTTCCCCTCTAGGTAACCTGCAGTAAGTGGTGGTGTGGTCAGCTGGGACAGGCTCCGAGCTCTCCATCCTTCACCCTCTCACCTGGAGCAGCTCTCCTGGGTTAACCCAAAACTCCTGATGGCTGTGAGCCCAGGACACAGCAAGGGAGGGAGACAAGAACAGACAGGGCTTGGTCAAATAGGGGCAGGGGCAGCTCCTGCCTTGTCCAAAGCATTATCTGTTTGGTGTCATGCTTTGCAGTGTGCCAAGAGGCTTCACACATGCTGGCAGCACAGAGAAATGAGCTGCCTTTTGCTTGTCCTTCTTTCTTCTGTGCCTCTGAAGTTTCAGGGGTGGGACTGAGAAACACTTCTTGTTGCGCTCTTCCTCCTGCAGCAGGCAGGGGCTGCTCCTCAGCCTTTGGTTGTCTGCAGCTGTACCTGCCAGCCTGCACAGGGAGGTTACTGCATGAGTTTTGCATGCCTGACCCCTCTGCCTTGCACTTGGAAAGAGCAGACCATGCTGGAGGTCATCACTGCCTCCTCTCTCCCTTGTCTGCCATGCAACATGCTGAGGTCTTCAGAAACTGGTTCCATGCCCTACTGTGAAGCTGGGAAGAAGCTAACTGGTAGCATGGGTGGTGTGAGCCTATTAGGAATTATGCCCATGGGCATGTCCTGGTTTTGGCAGGGATAGAGTTAATTTTCTTCCTAGTAGCTGGCATAGTGCTGTATTTTGGATTTAGTAGAAGAATGCTGTCGTGGTTTAGCCCCAGTCGGCAACTAAGCAC
>VYZW01066309.1:0-17961 GCA_013401315.1 Balaeniceps rex
AGGAGGAGGAGGAGGGCAGCCGGGGACTCCTCTGCCACCCTCACGTGCATAGGTGAAGGCAGCAGTGATGCAGGGCAGCCTCCGTCCGCAGGCAGGGACAGCCCCTGGCTGGGACAATTTACAGCATAAATAGCCAAACGGAGATGGGGAGGACAATTATTAACCCGTACGCTACACGCGGAGAACTGCTGCCCAGCGGGGAGCGAATCGCTCCCCCGTGCACGCGCGCTGCGCTCGTGGAGGGCACGTTGGGATGCGGGGCTGCAGAGCCAGAGGTACCCTCGGCGCGATGCCCCTCGCAGGGAGAAGCAGCCCGGGGCCGCTCGAGCTGTGAGTTACCAGCAGAATTCAGCATCGTTAGTGCTAATTGATGCTTGAGGAGGACCAGCCTCATCCAACATCCGCTTCTTGCCGGTCCCAGTGCAGGCAGGAGCCCCTGCAGAGCTGCAGCCACACGAGTCCCTTCCGCAGGAGCGGCAGAGGGGCGTCTGGTCCCGCTCCTGCCCGCAGGGGAGAAGGTGGCGGAGCGCAGTGTCCTTGTCACACACACAGCCAGGCTCAGCTCGTGGTCACAAGGAGCGAGAACACCGGTAACGAGCAGACAGAGCGGGACGACGCGGCAACCAGAGGCTGAAAAACCCCAAGCCCTGATCCTCCAGCTCCGCAGGGACGCAGAGCGGACCTGAGGCTCACAAAGAAAAGGCCAGGGCTGTTCGAGAAGCGCCTCTGGCTCCCACCCGCTCCGCTGCCAACGCCGGCCGCTGCCAGGGACAAGCACTCCCGGGGTCCCAGGAGGACGGCGAGCGCTGCCGCGTCGCTACACCGTCTCCTCTCACACCTCCGTGCCGCGCAAGCCGGGCCCGCAAGCTGCCGAGAAGCGCTGCTCCGGGGACGGGTGCAGGGAGAGGCAATCCGCAGAGATGAGTTCCTTCCAAAGGGACGTATGCGGCCAAGGTCTTCTCGAAAATTCAGCAAAAGATCTGCCTCCCTATCAGGGGCACTCAGCAACACCGCCGCCAACCCGTTTGCACGAGGCTGCGCCAAGAGGTGAAATTAAAATGTCTTGAAGTCAACGAAAAGCCATAAAAATGCATCTGGAAAACACACACGCGCCCCAGCACCGGCAGGATCGATCCGCGGAGCCCGCTGCCCCCCACGCTGTTCTCACCGACGCCAAGCACGGGACCGCGTTTCACCGTGGGGAATACCTCCAGAAACCGCCTTGGCTTGGGACGGGGGGGCCACTCCGGCCGGCCCCGCGCCACGGGTACCACCCCCACAGTCACGATGAGGTGCTCGGCGCCAGGAGACGGACCTTTCCTCTTGGACTACTTTATTTGGTAAAACTCAGAAACCAACAACTGATTGAGCTTCCCAGAACATCCCTCCCTGAGCGAGCCACAGATCCTGTGGAGAGAGAGGAGCGCGCTGTCCCGCTCAGCTTCGTCGCCCCAGAGAAATCCTCCCCCTCCGCACCCGCACGCCTCACCAGCCCTAGATGACTCCTCCAGCCCTTGCCCTCGCCCTAGACGCAGCTTCACCTCCTCTTCCAAAAAACACAACTAATCAAAAAGAATCAAAAACGAAACCGAAAGGGGAAAAAAAAAAAAAAAAAAAAAGGTCCTAAAAGACAACAGTGAAGAGTGAATCCAGGCAAGGGCATCGCATCAGCCAAGCGCTACCGGTTGGTCACCCAACGAGAGCGACCAGCGAAGCCCAGTCCTGTGTCAGCAGCCGAGTCCGCAGGATTCGTGAATCCAAGCAGGCGATGACGTGGTGCCTGACCAACACCCCCCCAAAGCCCTAGCAAGCTGGCTCCCCTTCAGAGACTCCTTCCCCCACGTCCCCTCGGGCAAGGGCCACCACCGCTGGTGTTCAGTGCAGCCGGCCAGGGGTCCCCAAGCTGCAGGTGGGGAAAAGACTCCCTTGCTCTACGTGGAGGAAGGTGCTAGGGAACGACCCCGAATCCTGCTAATGGATCCGGGTCAGCTCCTCCACGATCTTTATCATGTCGTCTACGGTGGCCTCCCTCTTCATGCCGCTGCCATCATCAATCTGCAAGGAGAGAAAAGGCGTCAGAGCGTGGAGACATCAGCAGGTGCCGAAGAACACTCCCAAATCATCGCCTTGTAGGAAGGCGCGCGTTTAGGATTTACTGATTTACTGCGGCCTGGATCCCTGAGCAGGGTCCCTACCGCTAATTTTACTGTTAAGCTCACATCACCCATCTCACCTGCAAGTTTGCCACCACCTCCTGCATCTTGGGCCTGCTGATGTCCAGGAAGCTTTCAATCAGGTCACCATCAATAAAGCCCGTAGCCGGTTCTGTCTTGCGTTCGGTGTGAAATGATCTCCAGGTGTCACCGTCAAGGAGCCAAATCCACACGGAGTAACACCAGCCCGGGGCTGCGGGTGCACACAGCAGCTGTCCCAGACAGACCGACAACGCTGCGTCAGGACGATCGCAGAATTTGTGCCACATTTTTAGGGCCACCACAAAGCCAGATTCATCCTCAAACCCTGCAAGACAGACTCCTCTCTACCGCAGGCACCTTCTCTTCGAGCACAAAGCCCTGGGCGGCTGGCAAACACACTCCCACCCTCTCCAGCTGATGCACGCTCCCACCAGAGCGTCCCAACAGAGATAAACCTCCAACACCCCACCCCACGCCTGGCTCAGGCCGGATTCACAAGCCAGCCCCCAGGATGGACCGGCCCAGGCTCCTGCGAAAGGATATAAGGAGTGCTCAATCTTGCCCACGCTCTTGATGACTTTATTCAGCCTGTTCTGCATGTCCAGCAGGAGGTTGTACCAGCTCTCCGACAGCGAGGTCACCAGCCCTGCAACGGGCAAAACGGAGACGAAGGTTCAGGGCTCACCCCAGGACATCCCGGCAGCTCCCAGCAGGCAGGGACTGGCAGGCTGCCGGGACTGGAGTAGTGCTGGAAGCTGGTGCCTGGGAGGGCTGGGACAAGGAAGGAGTTTCAAAGAAAGCCAGAGCACTTTCCTCTCCTGGAAGCAATCCAGAGAGAAAAGCGGGTTTCTGAGGAGAGTACGGTACAGAGCGTCACTCGACTGGGGAACGGAGAAGAACGGAGACGTGAGGAAACCCCAGCCCAGCTTCCGCAGCAGGGAAGGCGACCTCTTACCCTCCTGCTCAGGCTGAGGAACCCTGACCCTTACCGATCATGCCGTTGACTGTGCCGAAGAGAACCGAGCCCTGTGTTGGTGTGGACGTCTCACCCAGGTTCTGCATGACCAGAGACCCATGACAGAAAACGTTGACGAACTCTCCCAGGTGGGACAGCCCCACCTCCTGCAAGTGCTGGCGCTCCTCATCGGTTGTGGCCGCGCTGAAATCCAAAGCACCCTGCTCAGTCTGTGCTGGGGTGACACGAAAGCTTCCCCTGCTCCCACCTCGCTGCTCCTCAGAGCAGGGCATGCTCCTCCCAGCTTTCCTGCCTGACACACATCCCTCTGTAGCTGTAATGTGGAGGAGACCAGAAGGTCCTATCACCCCATCCCTCCCGTCACACACTGCCACATCCCCCTCAGAGCCAGCTCACCTGTCCTTTTGGCACACAAACAAATTGAAAGCGTTCTCTGCTCCCAAAAAGTTGTCGTCGTCCAGGATCTCCACGGCACTCATCCAGTTTGGATTGAAGTCCCGAGCAATCTGGAAGAGGACAAGAGGAGAGGCAGCGTGCACAGATGGCCTGTCCTGTGATCCAGCATCTTCATTCCACCCAACACCAACATCCAGGAGCAAGGTGGGATCCGGTCTGTCCCTCTCTGCTAGATGAAGCAGCTGAGCGCAAAAGGCACCAAGGGCCTTCTGGAGATGGCCCGAGTGGCACTGGGACAGTGCCAGGGCACTCCCTGGGCAAACGCAGACCAGCCCGTGCCAAAGCCATGCCCAGAGCCATTCTGACAACTTAAGTGCACAGACTGTCTCAGTGCCTGGTCTGTCCCCCAGCTACGCTGCGTTTGCCGATAGAGATGCGGCTACAGTCGCACTAAACCATTCCAACTGTACAACAGGCAGTCCAGATGGCAGCTCCCCACCCCTGGCAGGCAGCAGTCACGCACCCAAAGCCTGCTCTTCTCAAGGCTGCCGATTCATTGCCCAGTTTCCTGGAAGCCCAGGGATCCATCCCTCCAGAAACCACAGGGATCCATCTAAAAGCACGTCCAGGTGACGCTGCTCTCATTGCACAGCCCTACAACCTTGGCTTCAAAGGGTGGGCTGAGCCAAGCGCCTTCTTTTATCACCTTAAACACTGTTCCCCCTGCCCAGAGCCTATTGGAAGAGGCAGCACGAGCTCCCAGCACGCCTTCGACCGAGACTATTTAACAGCATTGATACCTCCTCGAAGTTTCCTTCCATGGGCTTGTACGCAAGGAGGAGGACAGACCGCATCAGATCTCCCACAAGGATGAAGTCGCCCTTGGTCTTCAGGTAGAGCGCCATGATGTTGTTGTAATGGTTGCACTCCGTGCGCAGCTCTTTCTCTGCTGTCCACTCATACAGGCGCACCTGAAGGAAGGGACACGGCTCTGAGCCAGCGCGGACACCCACGCCAGCCAAGACACGCTCCCCAACAGAGATCGGGGACCTGGCTGACAGGCGGAGCCGCTTCCAGCTCTGAAACACGCTCCCAAAACAAGTCAGGGTCTTGCAAGAGCCCTACCGTGCTGTTGATGCTGGCTAACAGCTTCCCATTGAACTCCACCATGGAATACACAGCCCCCTTGACCTCCTTCTCAGCCAGGCTCTGCAGCTTCCCTGGAATAAACCCATGCACCCCCCGGTTATTTGCCCTGCACTCCCAAGGGTGGCAAGCCCAGGGGGTTCAGACGAGCTGCTCTAACAACATTGCTCTCTCTAGAAACTGTCTCAGAGGATCTGTGGGCAAGTAACGCAGGAGTGACACGACAGCAGGGGGTGACACACAGAAAGCAAATCCCAGAATCCAGTTCTAGTGAGGGCTTCTCTGGGAGATGGGGGGGAAAGGGAACACGCTGTGATGGCCTGCAGCAGAGTCACAGCACCTACAGATCCTGCCTGTGGGCAGCTGACTGCAGGCCCCTCAGGGAAAACCTCTCTGTCTGCTACTGGGACGTGAGCTCTCTCGGGCCGGAGGAGCTCATCTCTGATTTCCCTCCAGCAGCTGGACTTGGCCGTGTGAGAAGACCTTGCTCTTACCGTCAGAGTAGTGGAAGACGACGATGCGGCCCTGTTTGGGCTCTGCCTCCTCGGGATATACCATGGCGGTGCCCACGATGAAGTAGGTGTTTGGATCCTTGCCAAGCTTGCAGGAGACCAAGCTGAGGGCGTACTCGTTTTGCAAAAACTGATGAGCATGAAGCACTGCGTAGAGGGAAAGGCAGAAACAACTGGGTCCCCCGGGTCCCGGCAGGACACACCTCCACGTGTGGGCAGAGCAGCTTGCCTAGGAGCAGCTGAAAACTTAAGATGTGTCTAAGACAGCTGCCTGGAGATCCCCTCTCCTATTGCCCCACCACCACCTTGTGCCATCAAAAAACCCACTATGCCTTAAATCTACGCCCTATGGCTGACGCCCCTCCAGGAAAAATGCTTTGACTGAAGGAAACGTGCAAGACCACAAGTCTCAGCCACACGCTGATGGGCTTGTCCTGGAGGAGAAAACTGGACTCGGGTACGGCCAGTATTTGGGACTGATACCTTCGAAGGTGTGCTGATCTATGATGAGCAGGTTGTGCACCTCCACCTCTTCTCCAAAGGACGTCTCATGCGGTGCTGTGCTGCTGGAGAACAGCTTGCTGGTGCTCACGCTGCTGGACAGGGCCTAGGACATAGCAAGATCGGTCACATCCTTGTGCTACTCGGCACGTCCTCACGCTGCTCCACACGAGCTGAGGCAACCGGGAACCAGAAGAATGAATGGGAGAGAAGGTGAAGCAAGGAGCTCCCTGGACCTGAGTAAAGGGACACGCTCCCTGCACCAGCAGAGATGTGTGACATGCATGGCAGAGGTAGCACTGCTGAGCAACGGCATTAATAAAAGAGTTTATGCAGTGTTGTGGCTTCCACCAGAGCTACTGCCTGAAGGAGACTGGCATCTCCGTCCCTGGGAGAAGGAAACCACTTGAGACCAAACAGAAGGCTGTAACGGGAGACTGAAGGAGCAGCACCTGAACCCAAAGGTGATCTGACAGAACAGTGAGCATGCCAAGGCTGCCAGAGAGCAGCACAGAGAGCCCTTCTCACCACCACGGAGAGATCTTACCACCCCATCTCCTCCCAGGCTGCCAAAGGGAGAGCTTGCACTCAGAGCTTTGGAAGAGAAGATTGTCAAGGAAAACCTGCATCACGGTTTGGCCTGAGGAACTATGACACCCACAGCCCAGAGCTCAGGGACGATCTAGCCTCTACCCCTCACCTGGGTGCTGGCGCTGGGCCTGAGCGCAGTGGTGCCCCCGCTGGCATCCTGCACCTCAATACGACTTGAAAGCACGCCGAAACACTGCGATACCTCTTGGTAGCAGATTTTCCTGCAGGACAAACAGAGCTGTGTGGGCAGGAGAGCCAGGACAAGCCACTCCAAGGAGAGCACAGAGGCTCTGGAGACAAGAGGCAAAGCTGCTCACTTGCCCAGACTGCTCTCAGCACAAGCCACCGATTCAGTCTGCGTGCTAACTGAGCCCACAACAGGAACGCTGGCTGCGAAGTCTCCCCCCAACCTTGTCCCATGCAGCAGGGGCACGGGCCCTCAAGCCAGGCTCCCTCCCACTGCTCAGCTCACCTGGGCGATTCATAGAGAGGAACCGTGCGGATGTGCAGCTTCTGGATCTCGTCAATGGTGCCGATTGTCAGGGTGCTGTTATTGGCCAATGCCAAGCTGTATGGGGGAAAAAAAAAACAAACCACATGAGCAATGGCGCTTATAAGGTGGGTGGCACAGCAAGAACCTCCCTCTTGCTCATACGCCTCAAAACTGCTGATCTCAGGATCCCCTTTGCTGGTCCCAGGATCCCATTGCAGAGTCCAAACCGCCCTCACCCCCATGTCACGCAAGGCAAGGTGCAGGCTCACCTGTCGGGATACCCATCCGAGTTGAGGGGACACATATAGTTCACCTCCTTCAGGTTGACGTTGGAGAAGACCAGCTTGTGGTTACTGCTGTAGATGACGGTGGGGCGGTCAGAGCAGGCAAACACGTTGGTGGTGGACAGAGAGCGGAAAGTCCTCAGGACGGTGGGCTGGGTCCCAAGGGTCACCTTCTTTCTGTCACTCAGCAAGCCTGCAGAGAAGGAGCACCGGTGTTGGGAGCTGCCGCAACGGAGCTCGCAAGAGCAGGACGGCAGAGTGCAATGTGGCTGCAACACCTCGAGAAGAAATGAGTGCGGGTAAATGCAGCCTGCTGTCAGCACAGGGCAGCAAAGGAATGGATGTAAGCATCCATCTCCTTGCTCCAGAGTCTGCTGGAGAAATCCACCAACTCCCCGTGCCCACAGCCAGCCCCACCTGAGCATGACCCCCTCACAGTAAGAAAGGGAGAAAAAGAGAGATCTCTCCAGAAGGATGAAAGAAAGCATGTCAAGCAAGTAAGAGGGCACAACTCCAGCCAGCCTCCCCAGCAGCCTGCTCAGTGCTAGGCCCTGTAGTCACCTGTCTCAAGGCTGAGCCCAAAGTAGAAGAGAGCTCCGTCCCCGAGGGCACACAGAAGGTAATGGCTGCTCTCGAAGGTCGTCATCAGGATGGAGCGAGGGATAATTTCTGCAGGGAGCAGGAGAAGAGAAGGCTGATGTCACTCATGCCTCAGCCAGGTCAGTGGCCGCTGCCACCACCCGGCAACCCCAGGAGAGCCCTACCTCCTCCCAGCATCTCTTTGTGCAGCAGTTCAAACGAAGGCAGCTTTAGGATGCGGGCAGAGATATCAGTCCAGAGCCCGATTGCACACAGCGGGGACATGCCGTTAGTGTCCCCCAAGGGGGTGATGTCCAGGCAGGCAACTTCATGCTCCATTTCTGTGCAGCTGGCAGGAAGGAGCAGACAGAGGTGTCAGTCTTGAGCTCACAGACAGACAGCAGAGGCCGAGAGCCCTCGGGCCAGGACGAGAGAGGTGCACCCACCTGATCTGCCTGAGCTCCTGGGGTCGGATCTCCAGGTAGTACAGGGCTCGTCCCACAGCCACCACTACCTGGTTACTGTTACAGGAAGCCACGCTGATGTTCTTTCCGTTAGGCTCTTTCCACTCACTCACCAGGGCTTTGGGCTCCTGACTAACCAGTCTCACAGAGGCAGAGGTGATCTGGGGAGAGAGAGAACGCCTCTGCTCAGAGCCAGACCATCACCTCCCTTCTGACATCGGCCCAGGGGAAGTACTGCAAACCCTGGCCCTGATAAGCAGCACAGATCTAGGTTAGCCCCACAATCAGTAAGGGCTGTAGGGTCACCGTGAGAGACAGATCTGCGTTTCCCTAGAACTGGCATTACCTGGATTAACTGCTGATGTGCCACATTGCCGCAGAAGAAAGTCTGCTGATCGTCCACAAACCCTGTGAGCTCCGTCTCTTCTACTTCCTCTCCATTTAACATAAGAACCCTGAACAGGAAAGGGAACTCCTGTTATATCATGCTCCAACATGTGGCCGAGAGCCTGGCTCAGCGTTAACCCCATCTTACCTGGTCTGGCCAACAAAGGACAGCACCAACGTATTGTCCGTTTCACGATGAGAGTCTGACCTCAGGGGCCACAAGCCTGCGACAAAGAGAGGCCGCATTGGCTCACGGTCAATATTCCAAAAACTGATGGGTGGCAAGCCCCCTGCCCCACACCCCAACCTCGGTCTGTGCACACGATGTGGCCCCCGTGGGCCCTCTCAGGCTGCGGGTTGTATTTGACAGCACTGAACAGCTCACGCACCTTTAATCCCCGGCAAGTCAATGCTGGCGTGCTCATGAATCCCAATGCCATTCCGGATGATCCGCAGTGAACCTTCTTTAAATGCACCCGAGCACGTGACCAGCTGAAGGAAAAGCAGATGACCTTTACCAACCACCGCTGGGAAGCTTCCCCACTCCTCCTTGTAGTGATCGGTTCAGGGGAAGATGGGGTACCCATCTTCTCCACTTCTCAGAGGAAGTTTTTTGGCAGCTGATCCTTCCCCGTTGCACGAAGGCAACCCCTTCCTCATGGACAGGGCTACCCAAGAATTAGCCTCCCCACTCATACCACTCTTCAGTGTAAGACCTCAATACCATCCCTGCGCCTGGATAAGACTTTGAGATCCTCCAATAAATGGTTTGTAGTCTTTTCCTTCCACGGACAACCCACACATACATCTGGCCGGCCCAGACAACCCCAGCACTAAGAAAAGCAGAATCAACGTTACCTGCCCTTGGCCTTGTCTTTCCAGGTCTACCACACACATGTCAACGATGGGACCGAGGTTGGTGAAGGTCTCCATAGCCACGACATAGGAGCCCTGCTCGTTGCTGTCCACGTTGAGCTACGAATAAACAGAGTCATCGGCTTTCAACAAGCAAGACCAAGCAAGTGGAAAGGGCGTAGGGCAGACAAGGAGAAAAAAGGAAAATTTATCCACATACACCTCTCGAGGCCACGATGAAAATAAATACGTACAAAATCCTGTCTGAACAGGCAACTAAGCCAGAAGACAGCTGCCATGTACCTTCACAAGCTGGGAATCCCCAAGCCGAGAACCGACAAACACAACTCCGTTGTCCAGGTAGGTCAAGCACTCTGCAATGGATGTCTGGGAATTGAGAAGACGCAGGTGAACCACCACTAGCATGAAAAGGAACCTGCCACACCCTGCCCACACCACATCTGAGCTGCAGGCCAACAGGGAGACCTCGGGCACAGGAGGGGAATTTAATCCCTTTACAAAAACCCACAGAGAGCCCAAACTTCTACCGGGAACAGTGCACAAGCAGTAGGCAAAAAGCTGGGAAGATGGCGTAAACTTTCAAGTGCCCAGATAGGGAATTTCCGAGCAACCAACAGTTCAGAGCCGTGACAACTGTGAAACTTCACCCCACCCCAGGCTCCAAAAGAGACCCCGTTCCTGCCACTCAGTCCTCAGCGGAGCATTTCCAGCCTGCAGAGCCCCCCAGCCCCGCAGTGAGAAGCGACAGGGACAGCACGCGCGATGTGGCCGAGTCCTACCTCACCGAGCAGTTCCACACGCAGGTCCTTCAAGGTGACAGTGCCGTCCATCTGTTCCTCCTTCTCCAGGAGCAGCATGAAGAGGCGTCCTTCCATGTCCCCCAGCAAGTAACGGGACCCATTGGGATCCACACGGTTGTGGCACACAATCGTACTTTGCTGCACGCAAAGGAGGAAGGAATTTTTAGGAAACTGTTGAAATGGCCTCAAACGGGCACCTAGCAAGGACCACCTCTGTCCACGCCAGAAGGGAACAACCACATCCACAGCGCACCAGCTGCTGGCTGTAACCACAGCAGTGTCCCACTCCTCCTGCGCAGGGGGAGAGGGCTGGATTTGCCCTTCAATAAACTGTATCAGCAAACACAACCGGAATCTGTGGTCAAGCGGTCTCCCTCTCGGTCACTAGGAACCGCCGCACGTTCCTAAATTAAACGTGTCGCCAGCTCGTTCCCGGCCCAGGAAAGATGCCATCAGGAAGCCTGTTTTCCTAACGCTGGGCCTTCCACAGATGCAGGGATGCTATTTGAGACCTGCAGAGCTCCAAGCCTGCTGCATCTCCAGACCCAAGCTCTGCAGACCTTTTGCTCTGTTGGTGGACGCTGCCTGGCCTCCTGTCAACATATTTGGTTTTGCTTTAAAAATCCTGATCTTGCAGATCTTTATTGTATGCAAACACCCCACTGGCCTTGAGTAGAGATGTGCCTGCACTCTGCTTGCAGGTCAAGGCCCAGATCTGTATGTCAGCAGAGCACAGGCGACTCGCTCCGCCTGCTCCAATATAACAGACTCTGCATGGCAGAGCCTCAGCAGTGGTCTGAGAGCCTGTAGGCATTCAGGCAGCAGTATCGGTATCTCTTTACCCAAGATTTATAGCTCTTTTCTAGCCTGTCATTATTTCCAGCTTAAAAGGACCTTTTGATCATAGCTCAAGCCCTCTTTCAGCCCCGAGCGGCACCTCAGTCGTGCCATTTGTGCTTCCTGCACCATTTAAATGTGGGAACTGGCCCGTCCCTCTGACAAAAACCACAAGCTCAACTTCTGTCACAAACTCTGTAAGTCTTTTTTCCGTTGAACAAGTGCCCCAATCATACACCGGTGGACTCAAGCCTCCAAGGGGCTCATTGATATCTTTTGCTGCCTGAAAAGAAACCAGGCTCTGGCCTGGACCCATGCCCAAACCACACACTACCTCCTAATTAATCCCTTTCTCTGGGGCCCAAACAAGATTTCAGCTTTAGTGCACCATTTGGGAGCGCTCCACAGAGAGCAGAGCCACATACTGCAGCGCAAGCATGCACGCTGCCACCAGTACAAGGATCACATACGTCCCTCGGTCCCCAAAAACACAGACCGGGCGTCGTGTGTAACACCCACACTCGCCAAACCTCTGGGAGTCAGTGACCCTATTAGACTACACCTGGAGACAAGAGCAGTTTAAATTCTTGACTACAAGCAGCCCGATACCCTACCAGCACTCTGAGAGATGCCTGGGAACGGAGGAATTACACGGGATGCATTTCTAGATCTCAGTAGTCACTCACCTTGATGATAGGTGGAGCTATAGCTAGATATTTATCTCCGTTGTGATAGGTGATAGACTCCTGCCCAATGATGATCGCGCCTCCAAAAGGCTCTGGCACTGTGCAGGGGAGAAGACAAATGTCTTTTTAGAGAACCTGTGCAGCACGACGGAGGCATTCGGCCTTGAGAAAGAAACGGGAGGGAAGATCTTTTACAAAGAAGGACCAACCTGCGATGACCATGGAGGCTTCAGCCTCTACGTTCTCCTGTTTCCAAGGACCTTTGTTAAACTCCTTCTCACGCAGGGACACCTCGTACGTCTTGACGTGGCGACCCTGAGGGTCCTGAAAGAGAAGCCACAAATGATGACGTACACTGACGACAGCCTGACGTGCACAGCAACAGAGGCTCCTGAAGCAGAGCTGACCAGCAACCTGTGAAGCAAGGAGTCTCCACCTCATCTCCTGCAAGCACCAGCGAGCTGCCGAGGCTTCCCACCCTGCCCACCTCCTCTTCGGTCTCCCCCAAACCGCACACGTGTCTGAACATACACACGCTAATGTTCTCCCTAACTTTATCCATATGTTGAACAACTTTTGAATAAATCCCTGTGCCAAAAAAGACCGAAAACTATTTTTGCATTTTTATACAAGTGATTTTCTGGGACTCATATTCATCTGACGCACAGCTCTACAAATCTGGGCATGAGTGGCACTACGCGGTATCGCCACCGCCTCCAGCTCCAGCAAGGCGTTCAGGAATTCAGCTCTGCTGTAGCGGCGCAGGTGCCAGAGCAGCTGAGCTCCCATCTCAATGCTCCTCAGGCCTTTCAGCCTGGTTTCCTGAGGAAACGTAATCTGCTTACTGAATAATCCCCCGACGGCTTTGCCATTCCAGCAATTCCTAGCCCAGCGGGCAATTTCAACCAAACCTGACGCACACAGAGGTCTCCGAGGCAGCGAGTCCATGCAGGCTTCACCAAAATACATGGTGGGTGGAGAAGAGCCCCCCAAATCAGCACCCCGCTATGGGAATGGTGGTCTAAGCCAACGAGCGCTTGGGAACCCACATGGGGAAAAGACGTACGAGCACCCAAAGCACAGAGAAGGCTTTGAACACAACCCACTGACCAATTTCACGTCTCGAAAGCTAAGACAAGGCTCTAAATCACAGGGAGCCAGGTTTCCTTAGTCACCTTGTTCATAGAACTACTTAAAAAGAGCTGTTCATTTTTTTATTTATTATGCCTCACCACTTTCCAGATCTGAGTAAAAGCGTTTTTTCCCTCCCTGTAGCCGTCAGCTCTGTAAGCAAACACTCGCAGGAAAGCTGGGCACCTCCTGGCTCACCCCTCACGGCCTCTGCCGCTTGGCAAACATCCTCGCTGACGGCACTCCGGAGCCCGAGGTCCTGGCAAGAGCCAGCGGTGCAGCACCGAGGGAAGCACAGAGCAGTACTGGCTGACAGAGAAGGGGAAGCCAGGAGGAGAAATAGCTCCATGGGGAGAGGAAAGTTCACGTGGGGCTGTTAAAATGGCAGAGGAGTCATTAACGAAGCTTTTGACGTTTCTGGACCTTTTTATTCCACACCACAGCAGCTCTCAAGCCTTTTCTTAATTTTTAGGAACTTCCCTTCTTTGTGGTATCTTCCTCTGGTTTCAGAACTACACAAAAATTATCTCAGACGCTGCTATTCTATTCAGCCCAAACCCTGTGATAATGATTAATAAATTGAGAAGGAATCAAAGCAGCAACTTGGAAACGTTCCCCTCCACACACACGCAAGTCAGACACCCAGGGACCAAAACAAAGCCAGAGTTTTATGTAAGGCCTAATGAGTCAGACAGAACTTACATCTCGCTCCTGCTGCAAGGATAAAATTCGTATTAGGAGTGTTAGACACAGAGCAAGCTATTAATTTACTCTTTATTCATACAATACCTGTTTATAACCAATGAACCATTAACAGATTTGCTCTGATTTAACCTGTAAAGATGTCAGATCTCCAGGCAAGACCTTTTTTATTTGCTGACTACATGGGATGACCAAGCTCCTCCTTTACGATGCTCTTGAGTACCAAGTGGAAACTGTCCAGACCCTGACACCGAGTTTAAGAATTCCTCCAAATCGCCATCCCTCTCTGCCTCAGTTTCCCCAGCACGCAACAGCAACGGTACTAATCAAACGCACAGATACACTCAGCACTTTTCAGGGCAGCACACCGCCGCTGCTAGGCTTCCCAGCTTCGGGGAAGTCACCCAGGCAGCGAGTCAAAACCAGTAACACACAATAAGCCAGCCACCTTTAGCGCATATTTCTAGAGCAAAGACTGGCTACGAGCTTCCTTTCTGACGCCAGGTTTCAAAGTCAGCGCGGCTGCACAGGATAAAAATATGGTCCCCCACGTACAGGCCCCAGTCACACCGAAATAAGATGGCTGCGCGTTGTGAAAGTGCGCATGACGCAGCCCTCCAGGTCAGGCTCCGCTCTGTCGTACAAGGGATCACGGCTCCCTTCCCCCCTAAACAGAAGGAGAACGGCAGTGCTTTTTGTAAGAAAACAGCGCTTGTTCCTACGCGTTAGCCATAGCTGAAAATCCTTTGCTTTTTCAGGTAGAGCCTCTTAATCAACCCCCTCCCCGTTTTCTTCCTTTTTTGTGCACGCCGTTAAATCGCCACGCGAGCGTCTGCGAGGCGGGCATGACACGTGACAGCTGAGGACACTTCCCAGCAAGGCTGAAGAGAGCACGCTGACGTTTGTTCAGGTGCCAAGGGAGAGCACCAGCTACCCACCGGGCAGGGGAAGAGCACTGTCCTGACACGGAGGAATCTGGGCTGCCCTCCCAACCCCGAGTTACGTGGTGACAAAGTGATTTCTGCCCCGTGCCTTTACTCAGTAACTGTTAGGAGGGTTCAACAGCACCCAGATAGGGAATAATCGAGTCACTGCCGCCACGTGGTTAGTAGCTCTTATGGTATGAGTTTGCCGCTAAGAACTACGCCGAAGCCGAACTAAATTCACAGCAGATCCTATGTGCTGCCGTCCCAGGAACTTTCGGCTAGGCCCAGGCTAGCCCGGAATTTGACAAAGCAAAGATAATCCCTCGCCCAGTCAGCACAGCAAAGGCTCTTTGGGTTCAAAATAAGCATTTAGAGAAGGGCCTACAAACACTGCCGCTGCGAGGACCCAGGCGATAGGAGAGGTTATGGCCCCTCTTTAGACTCCTGGAGCGGTCTCTCAAATACCAAACAAGACATATTGCCTTTTTTTTAAGGGGAAGGCAGAAGTCTCACAGCAGTGCCTATAGGAAACAACTGACTCTGGCTCTAAGCCACCTGCTCAGCACCTGCTGGAAAGACCCACGTGCTCCTCCTGAGTGTTTAACAAGGAAACGGTCCCATCCGAAGCATCGGCTGCCCAGCTAGCTCTCCCGTGGGAGAGCGTGGCTTCCTCTCTCCCAGAAACGGACAAAAGCGCAGCACAGAGGAACGTGGACTTTCCTCAGCTACACAACGAGCCTGCAGGAGCCAGAACCGTCTCTCGCTCTGCCCAAAGCACTGCTTTCTGTTGGCTGCAGGACACTGCTGCTGCTCCAAGCCCTTTGGAAGACCCTTAGAGATCTTGGCTGCTGCACCAGCAATCTCCAGCACCCTCTGCCCTGAGTCACCAATCAAGAACAAGGTACCTGGTAGACGAAGCAGATGGTTGGAGCCTGACAGCCATAGAGAAACTTCACATCGATGACTTGGAGCTCTTCTAGGCGGATGTTAAAAGCCTTTAACTCCTTGTTCTCCCGGTCCAGGGGAATGACCTTGAAGAGGCCATCATAGAGCCGCAGGCCGATCATCCGGCACTCTGGGTCAATGATGCCAATTATGCCAGTCTCCGAGGGACGACCGATCCGATCCTGAGCGAGAGATCCGTGGAGAGGGGAAAGAGAAAGGGCGATTAGTATTAGAAAAAGATCCCCGCATGGGACTTGAGAATAGTGGGTAGAAGAGTTACCACCCTTCGGCTGAGGAAGGACTCCCTGCACACCTCCCAGCAGGCTTTAAAATACCATCTGGCAAGCCAAAGGCAATTCAGGCATCTCCTGCCTAAAGCAGCAGGTTCTTTCCACCCAAAAGCCTGGCAGAACTCCTATAGCACACACTTTCTCTTTCCCAGGAACCAGAAACGGACCTTGCAACCGGTTTTCTAAACCCAACTCTCTGCTGAATGACCTCAGAGAAGCCACATCGCTGCCCTGCATCTCTGCTTTCTATCGCTGATGGAGACCGATGCTCCCCGCTGCTGTGAAGTGCTTTGATGTCCACGACCAAAAATCACCCTCCGGAAATCCAGCCCCATTATCAGCCTCCACAGACCCCTCAGCGTTACTCGGCGGGGGCTGATATCAGCATCTCCATATGTCACGAGGCAGAACCGTGGCACGGGAAGATTAAACACTTCTCCCCAAACACACTAAGATGTTACTGAGAGGACATGCCCACCTACAGCTCCTGCCCATAACCCCCTGCTCAGCTCCACCAACAGCAAGTCAGCGGAAGCTCAGCGCCTGGAAACAGATGGAAGATATTTTGGCTTGACAGCTGATGGAAATCATTTGGCGAATGACTAACAAAAAAGCCAAAGAGACATGTGGATTTCTGACCTGCTCAGAAGGCACGCTTTTAATCCATACAAAACAGAACAATGGAGAACATCTACAATTATTAACAACGTCGTATGGCCATGATGGTACGAGTAACTTCGGCAGACATACTTCTGGTGTGCAGCGCGTAGAGACCAGCCATGAAATACCGGAGGAGTCATTTCCCAGGGAAAATTCTGCCTTACGTTGAGTTTTGAGCACTAATTCTCTTTACAGTAGAAATATCTCAAATTAACCTTATTGTTCTGCAAACCACCCCGCGAACACAGTTGTAGCCACGTCCTCAGTCCCTGAGCCTGAGACTGACTCGCTGCAGGCAAAAACCTCTGGAAATACCAGAGGCAGCTGGTGAACCATAGCAGAGTCGGTGGTAGGCAAAGAATCATAAATAACAAGGCAGAAACCCATCACCCAGGCGCACCCTCGTCACTGGCAAAGCAAAACCATCCCTAAGGAAGGGAATTCGCCCTTTCCAGGCGCTGCAGCTTCACTCACCTGCACGTTGCCATGGGCACGGGTTATAATATCAATGCTGTCCCCGTTCTGCTTGTACTCGAGGATGCAGGCGTTATACTTGGCTGTCAGGATGAACAACAAATCCTTGCTCTCCCCCTGCGAAAGCAGAGCGGCGGCGTGCCTTCAGGAGGGTGTCAGAGCCAGTGGCCCCAGCACGCCCGTGCCTGCCCTCCCCAGCTGGCGGGCAGCCCCCGTCCCCGCAGCGCACCCACCTTGGGGCGGAAGAGCTCCATGACGGCGGTCTTGCCGTACATCCCCACCTCCTTGACGGGCCGCAGCCCCTCCGCTGTCACCACATAGATCTCCAGTCGCGTATTCTTGGCGATCAGCAAGTTCAAATCCTCCGCCGAGGTGAAGTGCCCTGGAAAACGGAGAGAAGAAATCACTGTTGAGACGCAAAGAAGCGACGAGGCGACACCTTGGGGTGCTCTCACTGAACAACCTGCAGGAGTCTGCTGATCCTGGGGAGTCTGGTCTGCACCCCCACAGCCTCAGACCGAGCACCAGCCTCCCTGCAGCAGCCCCCGCCAGCCGTGGCATCCCGAAACCCCAGCACCTTCCTCCCACACCACCTGGCCCCCTCAGCAATCGCCTTCCCTGAGCTCTGATTGCTCATCTTTCCCCACGAAACCTCATTCCCGGAGGCCCTTTCCCTCACACCCCCTCTCCAGAGTACACTGAAACACCCCAAAACACCTCGCAATAAGGCAAGACACAGAGACAGACATCACCACCACCTCTCCCTGCAGCACCCCAATCCTCTGCTGCTCTCTAGCCCCCCCAGGAACCCCACTTCACCCCCACACATCAAAACCCCACTGAGCTCTCAGAAACCTCAAGCCTGGCCCAGATCCCCCAGAGAAACCCCGCTGCACCCCCAGCTCCCCCCAGGAACCTCAGAGCAACCCCAGCACCCCACATCACCTCCACGAACCTCAACATACCCCCAGTGCCCCACAGCACCCCGCTAAGAAACTCAAGACACCCCCAGCTCCCTCAATGCCCCACAGCACCCCAACAAACCTTAATTCCCCCCCAGCTACCCCTGGTGCCCCACAACCCACCTACGAACCTCAGGGCACCCCCAGG
>VYZW01066336.1:0-12585 GCA_013401315.1 Balaeniceps rex
CCCCACAGCCCGGCCCCAGCCGCAGCCCTGCCCCAGCCCCGGCCCTGCACTCCCGGCCCCACGTCCCGGTCCCGCAGCCCTGGCGCCATGTCCGGGCCCCCCATCCCCTCCGTAAGGGGCAGGCCCTGGCTGCCGCCAGAGCTCTGGCGGCCCTATGGAGGTGGCCTGGCTGTCTCCAGGAGGAAACACAGCTGCTGCTTTTGAGTCAGAAACCAAAAAAAGGGGAACCGAAAGGGTGGGGTTGGCCGGCCCCGTCCTTCCTCCCTGTGCGGCCGACCCCACCGTGCCTCCCTGCCTCCCCACCGCCACAGCCACCCCGATCTGCCGTGCTGGGCCGCTCGGGGCAGGCACGGGGCAGTGGGCACAGCAGGACCCTGGCTGGCCGGAGTGGTGGCAGGAGGGCTCGGTGAGTGCGCTGGGGCGCAGAGGGCCCAGGGGAGCCCTGTCCTGGCACCGCGTGGTGCAGGGAGAGGCGCGGCAGGGAGCACGAGGGTGGCGGCGGCCTGGGTGCCAGCGTGGCCCCGTTAATGTCGCCAGAGGGGAGCCACAGCAGCAGGAGGCGGGAGCCTCCGTGTGGCACCTGCTTGTGGCCTCGCACCTCTGCTCGCCTCCTCGGCGGTGCCGGGGGCCATGGCACCTGCCGGGGGCGGGAGAGGCACCCTGGGCACAGGCTGCATGCTGCCAAGCAGCAGGTGAGCTGAGCTGGGAAGGCTCAGCTTTGTCCCGTGGCCTTCCCAGCTCTGAGCAGGCGGAATCTGACCAGGGGTGGGACAGCTGCCATGGGGCCACAGTGGGCAGCAGAGCAGGGCGGTGGGGTGGTGTGTGGGTGCCAGGGGCTGCAGGGGGACACTGGAGCAGGGGGTGGGGGTGGTGTATGTGTGTCAGGGACCCCTGGGCTGCAGAGGAGCAGGAGGGCTGGGTGGTGTGTGGGTGCCAGGGGTTCTGGGGCTGCGGGATCAGGGTGGTGTGTGGGTGCCAAGGACCCCAGTGGTGCTCCAGAGCAGGGGGTCGGGATGCTGACAGTGCTTTTGACCACTCCTTGCTCATGGTTTTTGCAGTGGGCGCTGCTGGGGTGCAGCTCTGGGTTTGTTCCTGAGTCTTTCCCATGCAGGAGATTCCCTCCTCTGCCCCTTGCACCCTTCATTTTTGTCACCCTCCAGACTGCACGTGAAACACAGGGGCTGTGGAGTTTGTCACTCCCAGACACCCCATAGCCCTTCCCAATTGCCCTGAGCATGCCAGACCCCCACCAGCCCCCCATCAACCAGCAGTGGCAGGCAGGCTCGGCTCCTTAGCAGGACACGGGCAGGGGCCAGGAAGCCTGCCTGTGGGGGGGTGGCCCCAGGACAATGGTGGAGCACAGCGTCCAGTGGCACGGGGCCAGCGGTGTGCACTGGGCCCAGTGGTGGTGTCAGAGCATGCCTGGCCGAGGTGTGACAGTGGCAGGAAGTCACATTAGCTTGGGGGGGGACACAGGATGTGCTTGCACCCACCCACTCGCCACCTCTGCTGTCACAGCGCGGCAGTGATGGCTGGCTGCTGGGGTGAGTCCCACGGGGCACCCACCACCCCAAAGGACAGGCAGGGACAGAGCAGGGCTGGTGGCAGCACGAGGGAGAGGGAGGCTGTGCCATGCTGGGGACAAGGAAGCAGTGCTGGGGACTGGGTGGCTGTGCCATGCTGGGGCAGAACAGCCCTCTGAGATACTCATCGTCCTTTCCTCTCTGGTGGCACTGTCCCAGAGGACACAGTGAGGACGTGTCCCTTCTGCCAGCACTGCTGGCGGTGATCTAGCTGCTGCAACTCAAGGCAAAGCTTCTGAGGACCCAGCACTGCAGTCAGGATGGGCTGGACCCCAGGTCTGCTCTGCTCAGCCCCTGTGTCTGTGCTGGGGCGGGGCAATGGGAGCCCTCCTGCTCTTGAGACACAGGACCGGCACCCACATTTTATAGCTAGGGAAACTGAGGCATGGGGAAGCTGGGGTTGCTCTGGGCTCGCCCACCACCCCACCAGCAGTCTGTGGTCAGTGGCCACCCCAGCCACCTGCCCTGTCCCTAGCAGGGACCCCAGGCAGGATCAGCCAGGCAAGACTGCTGTTTTTTCTAAACGACTCTGACGATTCATTTTTTAAGTTCGTTTTGTTTTTTTTTTTAAACCACCCGAACAAGCCGGAAAGGCCTGAGCCACAAGGGGAGGGAAGGGGGGACCTTACGAGGGGGGAACCCTGCTTGTCCCCAGCCTCTCTGGCTATAGCCGCTGCAGTGGGGCAGGGTCAGAATTGCAGCAGCAGGATCTGTGCTGGGAGGGTCGGGGCATCACCAGCGGATGGGGGGACACCCCTGCTCCTGCCCCCGGGCTGGGGCACGCCCTGGAGAAAGGCACAGCCTCCTGGGTCCCCACCAAGTCCCTGTCACAAGTGAGCCAATGCCTGCCTCCTGTGTGGGGGGAGTGGATGGGCTGCCCAGCCGGGTAGCGGGGGGCTCAACCCTGACTCTGGCCCACTTCTGAGCCTCCCCCAGAGGAGACAGGCTGCAGGCAGCAGGGGGAGGGAAACAGCTTCTCCCAGGTTGCCCTCCAAGCTGTGTTTGTAGGAGAAAAAAGGTAACAAGGTGGAGGTGAAGTGGGAGCAGGGCATGTAGGTGGTCAGGGCAGGAGACGTGGAGGAGGGCTCCAGGGGATCGCAGTTCAGCAGTGGCTCCATCAGCTCATCAGCTTCCCCATTAGGTCCAGGCTGGAGTCAGGTGTTGGTTACAGCCCTCAGAGAAGAAGCCCACAGCTCCCGCCGTGTGGCTCTGCGGAGTGCTGGAACCGTCTGGGTGTTGCAGTGCCTGAGTACAGCATGGAGAGGCACAGGGTGAGATGGACGGGCTGCTCCAAGAGATGGGATAGGGTGTATTTCCAGCCCCCTGAAGGAAGGGCAGCAGTGGGACGCAGGGCTCTCATCTGAGCCCTTTCCTGCCCAGACTGTCCCTGGAGAGGTTCAGGAGGAGAGCTTTGCTGAGGAGGGCTAGTTGCTGGCTGGAGGCAGCCCTTTGAGCCTGGCCTCTGGCGAGCGCTGCTCACAAGGGAGGAAAGGGGGTTGAGCATCACCCCTGTGCTCCTGCAGGCTCCATGGACGCAGCAGGGAAGGATGACTTTAGGGCTACTCCGTGCTCTCGGCAGCATGGCACTGTGGCTATTCGGGGCCAGGACCTACCCACAACCTTTTAGGGACTGGCCTCCCGCAGCCGTCCCTTGCACACTGCCAAGTCAGCACGTCCCTGGCACGAAGCGCCTGCGGTGCGGCAGGAGGAAATGGCCCACACAAACACACACGCAATGTTGGAGGGGAGGAGGGAGCCTGATGGGTGTTGCTGCTCAGGCTCTGCGCTCCTCCCCAGGGCTACGCTTCTCACAGCCTCCCCGTCCCCTCCCTCTCCAGCCGGCTGTCCGCACAGCAGGGGGGCCCTTCCAGCATCCTGCAGGAGCCGAAGCTGGCTGGGTGGTGGCTTGGTGCGCAGCCTGGCGTCGGAGAGGGGACGGGAGAGGGAGAGGCCACATCACAAAAACCCCACACTAACCTGCCCGCACATCTCTGCAGCTGATTTCCCTCGGGGGTCCCAGCACCCCCTGGCTGCCCCTCCGGCAGGGGGGAGAGTGCACCTGAGAGAGGTCCAGCAGTGGGCAGGTTTTCAGCTGAGCAACTGCCGTGTTGGTGTTGTCCTGCCCACAGCAACCCGGCGAGCACAGCGTGGAGGAGGCTGGGGGGGCTGACATGGCCAGCATCATCCTGGAGAGCATCTTCTTGAAGCGCTCACAGCAGAAGAAGAAAACATCTCCCCTCAACTTCAAGAAGCGCCTGTTCCTGTTGACAGAGAGCAAGCTGTCCTACTACGAGTATGACTTTGAACGGGGGGTGAGTCGGCGGCCCCAGGGCCACAGGGGCTGTGCCATGGCAGTGCTCGTGGGTCACCAGTTGTCCCTCGCCAGCACCCAGCCCAAGGGGTGGTTGGACGGGGACAAGTGGTTGGCTTGAGTCTCCCCAGGTCTCGCCCTTGGCAATCGTTCAAACCAACCCCGTCTCTTGCAGCGCCGGGGTAGTAAGAAGGGCTCAGTGGACATTGAGAAGATCACCTGTGTGGAAACAGTGGTGCCTGAAAACAACCCTCCCCCCGAGCGGCAGGTCCCGGTGAGGAAGGTCCCCGGGCCTCCCACTTGTGTCCCCCTGTCCCCTTGCTGGGGAAGTAGGGGGCACCCCCTGCCCTGGGGTGGTGGGAATGGGACAGCCCTGCTTGGCATGGGGGGCTCTGCACCCACAGCCCATACCATACCAGGGGTCCGGCTTGATGCAGGGCAGGGGGAGCAGGGGGATGCCAAAGGCTGTCAGTCCCAGGGGAGATATCAGCAGCTGAGCAGCAGGATGCCAGCGCCTGTCTTTCCCTCTCTCTTCCAGAGGAAAGGAGAGGATTACAACAACATGGAGCAGATCTCAATCATCGAGCGGTTCCCCTACCCCTTCCAGGTGAGTCCTCACTGCACGCCCTTCGCCAGTCCGCTCTGCCTGGCTGCAGGGACCTGGGGCGGAACACAGCATCGCTCCCCAGTGCCAGGTGTCACTCAGCCGTTTGGGGACGCCCTGCTGCTGTCTGCACTGCGTGAGGCAGGCAGGTGAACCTCTGCGAGCCCCGAGGAATTGGGCAGCTCTGTTTAAGGGGGCTGCTTAGGTGGAAACCTGCTTCTGTCCTGCCCCTTTCGGTCCCCTGGCCAATGCTGGAGGGATGCTGTCTGCCGGCTGCCTGCTCAGCCCCCAACCCAGCTGCCTGCCCCTGCTGGCACCCAGCGCGGCCCTGACACACCGAAAGTCAGAGAAGGAAGTGGAAAGTCTCGGGGGAGGGGGCTTATTTATAACCTTTCGGTCACGGTCCCGCGAGCACCGTGCGGGGCCAGCACACACAGGCATGGCTTGTGCTCTGCACCAGCTGCTCAGGGTGGCCACAAGCTTTGGCTCCCCCTGTCCTCCCTGGGAGACCCCCAGACAGGGTGCTGAGGCGTGTGGTCCTGCAGGTGGTATATGACGAGGGGCCCCTCTACGTCTTCTCCCCGACGGAGGAGTTGCGCAAACGCTGGATCCATCAACTGAAGAGTGGTGAGTTTTGGGCCTCTGTGGCTCCCTCAGAAAGCAAACGCAAGCAATGGGCTGTGTGTGCGGCATGACCCAGTGCACCGGGTTTCCGGGGGCTTGCTATCTTGTGGTTACGTTATCCCATGTCTACGGAAGAGTGAGCGCTGATCAGAAACTTCTGCTGTGATGAGCGCACTCGTAAAGCCGTGCCCCCACATGCATGTTCCCTAGCATCCCTGAGCTGACACCAGCCGCTCCTGCCCCGGAGAGGTGGACCCTCACCTCTGTTGCCCTCTGACTTCTGCAGCACCGCAGCCACCTTTACTGAGGCTTCTTGCCCTCACAAGACTGCTCCAAATTAGCTCAAGCAGGCTCAGAAGTTATTAAGGGCAAGAGGAAATGGCAGATATGGCCATGCAGCTGTACTGGCATGCAAGGTGAGGGTAGAGACCCCAGTGCTTTAGGAAACAGACAAAAAGCCTGCTGGAAGCCAGGGAGCGTCTCTCCCAGCCCACCTCGAGCCTTGCTCGGTGCTGCTGAGCTAATGCTCAGCTGCACGGGTCTACCTCCTTGAGCTGAGAGTGTGTTGCAGCAGCACTGCGCAGAGGGGCTTGGGTGCTTGCAGTCGGCCAAAATCTGCTGGAGCTGCCCCTATGTGTCTCTTGGTGCATGTGTATCTTTCTGTGGCTTCGTGCTGGTGGGGCGAGATTAGCTGCTCAAATTGACACAGGGAAGTTTGCCCAAGCAAGGCGGAAGCAGAGCAGGCCGATAACGGGGAAGTTGGTTATTTCACGAGACCACTGCTGCTCTGCCCCGGCAAGCAGCCAGCCCTCTCCCCACTTCCCTGCTACAGGAGGGGGGTTGCTGTGTCAGCTGAAGCCAGTGCAAAATCCACAGGGAAAAGGGGAGAGAAAATGCTGGCCTTTTGCTGCTAGGATGCCCTCATCCTGCTCCACCGGAGAAGGGGCTCTCTGCACTCTGTGGAGCTGCTGTGGGCCATCACTGTGCTGCGGTGGTGTTTAGGCACATCCGGTTGTCCCTCTAGCTTGGGGAGAAGTACGAGGAAGCCGGTCAGTGCCTGCCTGGCAAGGGAGTGGTCTCCCAGCAAGGGAAGTCTCTGAGCAAGCAGGGGATGGTGGCAGTGCCCATGGACAAGTCAGGCGCAGCACTGGCTGCCTTTCCACTTCTGAAAAAAGGGATTCAAAAGAGCTGTGAACCATGGGCCTTAGCAGCCCAGGGGATGCTGGACATTTCGGCTGGTAGGAAGGCTCATCACAGCAGGACCTGGCCCTCCAAGCATGCTCGTGTCCCTTTGCAGAGCTGCTGAAGAGCTTTGATCAAATCTGAGAGGAAAGGTCTGGCCCTCTCCGAGCTAGGGGTTTCGTGTCAGAGGGTTTGCACAGGCGCAGCAATGAAACACGAGCAATGAGCAGAGGGAAACCTGAGCAGCAGGGCCACATGTGACTGTGTATCAGTAGCACAGCAGAGGGTGAAATGATTTAATAGGGCTGATGATCTGCATTCAGGGAGCAGAGAGCTCTCTGCAGAGGGCTGGGGACACAGCCCCACGTCACACACATCTCCCCTCCTCTGCCACAGTGATCCGGTACAACAGCGACTTGGTACAGAAGTATCACCCCTGCTTTTGGATCGACGGCCAGTACCTCTGCTGCTCCCAGACAGCCAAGAATGCCATGGGCTGCCAGATCCTGGAGAGCAGGAACGGCAGTAAGACACTGGGCACCCTCCCCTTGCCCCGTCCCCAGCTCCTGGGGACCACCACAGCACGACACCAGGGATCTCTTCTCACCTTAGTCCCTTTTCTGTTCTGAAGGTTTAAAAGTTGGGCGGTCGCATCGCAAGACAAAGAAACCTCTTCCCCCCACTCCTGAGGAGGACCAGGTAGGGGCCAGCGTCAGCATGTGGGCTTGCTCCAAGGTGTTTAAGGAAAGGTCTATCTGGGAAAAGCCAAGACATTCAATGACTGACAGGGTATTGCTCAGAGATGTACAGGCCAGGGCTCTGCTCTGGAGAGGGATGTCAAGATGTTGCCCTAAGGGAGAAGGAGCTTGAACCAGGAGATGGAGACCAAAGGCCTGGAGGAAAGTCAAATGATCTCACCCGTGAGGTTCCCCAGGGGGAGCTGGGAGGATAGAGAAGCCCTGATATAGGGTGGAGGAGTCATGAGTTAAGCCAAAAGGTAGAGAGAAAACACGTATCTTTTGTGAGGACGGGTCTCCAAGGAGGAAATGTTGCAATAAAAAGTGCTGGGGGGGGGATTGGTCTCCTGGTGGAGATACATGCGGGAGCTGAGATGAACGCTGCGCTGACCTGGCCTGAGCCCGGTGCCCTGCCAGGCCTGGGGAGGGTCTTGCCTGGGAAACAGTGTGTCTGCCAGCCTCACCATGTCCCATGTTCTCCCTCGCTCTGGGGAAGATGGTGATGAAGCCTCTGCCCCCTGAGCCATCCCCCAGCACAGCAGGCGAGATGAAGAAGGTGGTGGCCCTCTACAGCTACCTACCAATGAATGCACAGGACCTGCAACTGCAGAAGGGTGAGGAGTACTTCATCCTGGAGGAAAGCCACCTGCCCTGGTGGAAAGCCCGTGACAAGAATGGGTAAGAGCTCCCACTGCCCGCAGGACTCGCCCTGCAACGGTGCCCTCTCCTGGTGCCAAGGCACTGGTGGGCAAACACACCTCTTCAGCATCGCGGGGGTTAGGACAGGCTGCCTGCCTGCCTGCGGGCTCCAGCGTGGGATGGCACATGAGGAGGGTGAGGGAGACTGAAGCAGGCTGTGTTATCAGCCCTCCCCAAGCATGAACCCAAATGGGTTTGTGCCAAGGTTTGTGAGCCCATTTCTACTCGGTGTTCTGGGACAGGAACCTGCTTTCCCCTTGGCCTCCTTCATCAGTGTGTGACCAGCCCCTTTTCTCCTGCAGGAGGGAAGGATACATCCCCAGCAACTATGTCACTGAAACCAGCAATTCCCTGGAGATCTTTGAGTGAGTAAGAGAAGGTGCAGGGACGTGGCAAGTTGCGCTTGGTCAGAGACTTTTTACATTCAGTTCTGTTAATCTACGCAGCCTGTGAGCCCAGCCTGGCTGGGTCGCTCTCCCTCTTGCACACCCTTCAAGAGCCTCTGGCCCCGTGACAGCCATCCCTGCCCTGCTCCCTGCACCGCCTGTCCTGGCTGGGCCAGGGTCAGACCAGGCTGGGGACAGTGGTGGCTGCGGTGATCTCCCTGACAACTGTGTCCCTGTTCCAGGTGGTACTCAAAGAATATCACTCGGAGCCAAGCGGAGCAACTGCTGAAACAGGAGGTAAGTGTTGACTCCCGAGGCTGGGTCCTTTATACATGCCAGCCCTCCGTGGGCTGCTGTCGCATTGTGTCCAGCATGTGGGACCAACCCTGGCTTGCGCTGGGAGGGGAGTTTCACCCCAACAGCCCCAGGAACCATCTCTACCCCAACGTGACCTCCTCCTGGCAGGCACTTCAGGAGGTGGCCCCCCCATCAGGGACTGGAAGTAGGACTCTTCTGACTTACCGCACCTTCTCCAGCCATGCTATGATCTTCACTCACTTTAAGTCTTGCCTGTTAACAGTCATGCCTCCCCACAACCACCCCGTCCCCTCTTCCCTTTCTGTTTTAGGGTAAGGAAGGGGGCTTCATTGTCCGAGACTCCACCAGCAAGACAGGGAAATACACTGTCTCCGTCTATGCCAAGTCCTCTGTGTAAGTGGATCTAAGAACAACTTGTTCCTACTTCAGAGGGCCCCTCCAGGCACCCCTCACCCTCTGCCTGTCCTCCCCATGCCACTGACTCCACGTACTGTCTTTCCAGAGACCCCCAAGGCACAATCCGCCATTATGTTGTATGCTGCACCCCCCAGAATCAGTATTACCTGGCAGAAAAGCACCTGTTCAACACCATCCCAGAGCTCATCACATACCATCAGCACAACTCTGCCGGTCAGTGTTTGGGGGACAGGGTGAGGCCAGCAGTGTTTTTACTGACACGACAGTATCCTCAACTTCCTGCGCTGAAGGCAGGAGGCTTGTGTTCCCTGCTGGAACGTGGCAGGTAAGTGTGGTGTGGCAATCTACATTTCTTTGTTTCAGGGCTCATATCCAGACTGAAGTACCCCGTATCTCAACACCGGAAAAGCGCTCCTTCCACAGCTGGCCTCGGCTATGGTAAGCTGGGCTGGGCTACCTCATGGTTCCCTGGTTGCAGGGCCCATCTCTACCACCAGTAACTTTCCGGGGCTGGGATCCTGGCTATCCCATGGCAGCAGGGTTCACAGCCTTCCCAGGAATCACTGGCTCTCTGGTGACAGTACTGACCAAGAGACGCCACAAGCTACTTTGCTTCCCATCCCCTGGAGGAACAGGTCTCAGATTTCGTGGATTTTTTGGGATGTTTTTTCAGGCAGCACATGCTTGTGAGCTCTTCTTGGGCTTGCTAGATCAGATGACTCGGAGCACCCTGCAGGGAGCTCACCTGCACCCACATTACACTCGCACTCTCTGTCCTAGGGTCATGGGAGATTGACCCGAAGGATCTGACCTTCCTGAAGGAACTGGGGACGGGGCAGTTTGGCGTGGTGAAGTACGGGAAATGGAGAGGCCAGTACAACGTTGCTATCAAGATGATCAGGGAGGGCTCCATGTCAGAGGATGAGTTTATCGACGAAGCCAAAGTCATGATGTAAGTGGTGAGCAGCCTGCAGGTCAGTGCTGGATATGCCTTGCCAGAAAGGCTGCACTCCTCGGTGGTGTGGAGGGACAGTCTCAGGCAGCCTCATACTCTGCAAAATGCATCCAAGAACCTACTGCCTTTGTGCTGATTCCCCGGTGAGCTTTTCCACAGTTGGCTGGGCCAGGAGCACCTTCCCTTCCAAAACTCTCTTTATTCACAGATGCTTCTTTTGCTGCTTGGCCTTCTAGATGCTCAGAATTGCCCTTTTTGCCCCCAACATAGGAACCTGTCTCACGAGAAGCTGGTGCAGCTCTACGGGGTCTGCACCAAGCAGCGTCCCATCTTCATCATCACTGAGTACATGGCTAACGGCTGCCTCCTGAACTTCCTGAGGGAAACTCGACGGCGATTCCAGCCTGCCGAGCTGCTGGAGATGTGCAAGGATGTCTGTGAAGCTATGGAGTACCTGGAATCCAAGCAGTTCCTGCACCGAGACCTGGTAGGGCTGTGGCTGAAGGACACATCTCCAGCTCAGCGACAGACACAGCATGTCCTAGACAGGGTCCAACTAGTTCATCAACATGAGAGGCAGCTCTGCAGCCTTCTCTGCAGAACATCCCTCTAAGCTTCCCTGCCCACTTGAGCATGGGCGAGATGCTCTGAAGTCACTGCTCTGCAGCGAGTTAGCAGAGATCGTGGAAAGGGCAGGACTAGGTAGTTTTCCAGGGGATGGGAAATGCATTTGTGCCTAGGGCAGGGTTTGTGTTAGGCAGCACAGGCAGCATCGCTAGCTCAGACATGAAAAGGGACCTCTTGAGCCCCATGAAAAGCTGAGCCTGCAGTTTGTCAGGCCTTGGGCTGGCATTGCCACCTTGCAGTCCTGCTAGGTGCTGTACCTGATGTCCTTCTGGTGCTGCTTTGTTCAGGCAAAATCCCACCAGGGGAGTTGTCCCTCCATAGATAAACAAGATGCCTGGAGGCCTCTCTTGCTATCTTTGCTGAGGACTCTCTAGCTTGCCCTAATCCGGGTGAACCAGGACAAAGTGAGACAAAGTGTTAAGTGGGTGGGGGCGAGATGAAGTTCCAGGTGGTACAGGGGGATGGGAGAGGCAGGAGCAGGTACGAGTGACTGCCTCCATCTCTCCATCCACAGGCTGCTCGCAACTGTTTGGTGAACGACCAAGGAATTGTGAAAGTATCAGATTTTGGCCTATCCAGGTCTGGTAGATAATGTCTGTGTCGCCTTCCTGCCTCAATCCCCCATCTCCCCCTTCAGTCTCTTCTGCACTTTAGTCTTTCTCGCCACCATCCTCCACCTCTGCTTTTCCTCTGTCTTCTCCTGTCTTTCTGCTTCATCTATCTGGCTCAACCTTCTGCCTCTCCACTTCCCACCATCCTTTTGTTATTTCCCCCTCTCTTTGCTTCTTCTTTCCCCCACCTCTAGTTTCCTGGCTGCAGCTTTCTCTCCACATCGCCTTTTTGCTGTGCTTCTGTCACCCTATCCCTTCCCCAATCTTGACTAACATATACTTGTTTGCAAAGGGACATTTCTGCCTGTTGAAACCCATGCGGAGTGCAACCTCTGGTCACTCAGAGCTGTCGATTCCTTTTGGGCTTGGTCAGTTGCATGGAGGAGTGAAATGTGAAATCCAAGACAGGCACCCTGATCCATTTATCTGCTGCAGGTATGTTCTAGATGACGAGTATACAAGCTCCATGGGGTCAAAGTTTCCAGTGCGGTGGTCTCCCCCTGAAGTGCTTCTGTACAGCAAGTTCAGCAGCAAGTCTGATGTCTGGGCTTTTGGTAAGAGCACAGCATTAATGACTCTGAGGTCGGTAAGAGAGGGTGCCCCAACAACAGTGAGCTCCTCTGCAAACCAGCTCCAGGCACAGGCGTTCCCATGCCATGAACGGTCCCTGCCATTTTCTGTAACAGGCGTTCTGATGTGGGAAGTTTACTCTCTGGGAAAGATGCCTTATGAGAGGTTTAATAACAGTGAGACAACAGAGCATGTCATCCAAGGCCTGCGCCTCTACCGGCCGCAGCAGGCCTCAGAGCGGGTCTATGCCATCATGTACAGCTGCTGGCATGAGGTAAGTTGCTCTCACCCTTGGTGATCACTCCTAGCTGTCCTGGGGGGGCTGATGCGGCTCTACGGCTCCGCCAGGGTGCGGGGAGCAGTGGGGCGGCCAGCGGGCTCCAGCAGGGCTCCCTGCTCTTGCACGGCAGAAGGCTGAGGAGCGCCCCACCTTCACTGCGCTGCTGGGCAGCATTCTGGACATCATGGATGAGGAGCCCTGACCCTGGGCTGTGCCGGCCCGGACCGCTGACCCCTGCCTGGTGCTGGTGGCCTGCTACTGGCTGGTGCTGCCCCACCACCCGCCGGGACGGACCTGCGCACCAGACGGTACCTCAGCACCGCTGTCCGGGACACGGCACTGGCCGCCCGCCGGGCAAGCAGGGGCCTGAAGGGCCCTCACGGCCGCCACCACAGCTCCTGTCACCGGCAGGGCCCCTCGCAGCCAAGGACAGAGGCAGGGCCCCTGACGACAGCGGTCCCGGCCAGCCCCGGTGCCGGCCAGCCCCGCCGGGCTCCGCAAACGGCGAGGGGCCCGGCCGGTGCACAATAAACGGTTCCCAACGCCGACGCTTCACTGGCTTCGCCGCGCACCCGCTTCGCCCCGCCGCCAGGGGGCACTCGGCGGGTGGGCGGGCATGCGCAGTGCGCGCGGAAGGGGCGGTCGCCGCGCTTGCGCGATGCGAGCAGGGCGCATGCGCGG
>VYZW01066354.1:0-11738 GCA_013401315.1 Balaeniceps rex
GGCTGGCCCGCTCCTGCAGGGCGGTGAGCGTGGCCTCGACCCGCGGCGGGTCTGACCCGGGGCAGCCCGTGCCGGGCTCGTTCCCTGCGCGGGGCGGCCACCCGGCCCGCGGGCTCGACGCGTCCCGGGCGGCGGGAGAGGGCGCGACCGCAGCTCCGGGCTGGCGGCTCCCGAAACCTCCTTGAGGGCTCGATGCCTGGAGCGGGAGGCGGTTTGGGCGGGAGCCTGCAGAGCCCTCCGCCGGGAGCCACACGGGCGCCACACGGGCCCGTCCCGTCGGGGCGGCTGTGCTGAGGAGAAGTTCCCTGCAGTAGTCCCGGAGCCAGCGATTTAACATTTCTGTGTACGTTAATATGTAGTATGAGCAGTTTACAACAGAAATTGACCTCTTGCTTCTAGTTTTTCTGGATTTGCCTGGGTACGTGAGGGGGAGGGAGAGCGAAGGGGCTTGGGAAGCGAGGACGGAGGGAAGGAGCAGGGCCGGTGGTGTCGGACCCGGCAGGGCGGGATGGCGCGGCTGAGGGAGCGGAGCCCGCCTTGATCGGCGAAGGCATGGGCGGGGGGCTGGAGGGGTCGGGGAGGCCTGTGGGCGAGGGAGGCGATGGTAACACTTGTCAGCTGGCCTTCGCTTCTGCCTTTGAGACCTATGAAGTTGAATGTTAAAGAGTGATTAGTAATGAGAAGTCGTGTTCTTGGTAGCTGGTTGCCTGTGTTCTAGTATCTTTTTTTCTTCAGACCCTTTTATATTTAGCTTTTTAAATTGATATTTTGGTTCAATAATAATGAAATGTAATTCCAAATTCTTCCCCTTCTAAATGCATTTTTTTTTAGTTGGGACTGATGTTTTGTTACTGTGCCTCATAAAGCTGGCTTCAGATATCGAGATAAGATACATTAATAATTCAGTGAGAAGAGGCTTTATATATACATGACTTCCTGTCACAGTTTCACATACACCTATGCCTCCGCAGAGACGGTGGCAGCCAAGCAGATGTTGTCTGAAAGGAAACTAAACTTCTGAGCTTTTCATGTGTTTTAAAACATTGAGAAACCGGTACATTTTAACATTTCAGTGTTATGATTCTTGTTTAGATTCATAGGAATAAAAATTGCCACTGGTGTTTAGGACATTGGCAAAAAGCAGTGGTAGTGAATTATGCTTTGGGAGGAACGTTCTTTGTCCATGTTTACTCATAAAGCCAGTTATTTTCTTTCTTTTTGATTCCTTTTTTAGCAGCTGTGTTTTACTACCAAGGGGACATTTTCTGTAAGCCTACAGTGCAAAAAGGGGAAAAAAGTATCAGTTATATTTCAGCTAGTCAGAATGAGAACTCTCAGAGCCTTCTAGTAGATGTGAATAGCATAAAGGCTATCCCCGGGTACTTGAGAGCTCGAGTGCCTGTTTGAATTGCCTGTGCAGAGGCAATACTTTATCTGAGTGATGGAGAGATGCGGAGGGTAGGCTTCTCCGAATGGAAGAAATCCAGGTAAGTTCTCTCTGCACCGTTCAAACTCTGTGAGAGTTTCAGGACTTGTTAAACTGTACTGGAGCACTGGTTTATATTTTCATTGTAGTTAGAATGGTTGCTTCCAAACTGACCCTTTTTCAGTTTAGCTTGCAGAACTATAAATACTCTGCATATGAACTGTTGGAAATGGTTTCTTGCCCTGCTTATAATGGATAAAAAGTATGGAATTCTCATTTTTTTTTAATGAACTGGAAAGGTGTCCTCCTGATATTACACAGTATTTTCTGGATAGCTAACTCATTGAATCAACTTCAATTAGAGATTAATGTTGCTTGTCTGGACCAATATTTCTTAATTTTATTTTTGATTTTTGAATTAAAACCATGGTGGTCTCCTCCTGTCTACTAAAAATAAGTATCAAAATGCTCTCCTGTCTTCTTTCTTAGAGCAGGTTTTGTTATTAAGATTAAATTTATTTCTCTTAAGTGCATTTGAACTATGGATTATAATTGTAGATCTTGGATTATTTATATGCATATTTTGAACTTGAGCTTTATATGTGTATAATGTAGCTGCTGGAATTGTTTCACAGCTGTGACAATTGCCTCCTTGTCTGCGTGTCTGCTGTATGCCTGAGGAACCTGTACTCCACAGTGCTGTAGATTGCTCTCTCCAGTAGTGCTTTTCTGCCCTACACTGATTTCACCCTTGAAATAGGGGGAACTGTTGCTGGATCAAAACCTATAATGAGTAACTCTGTGCAGCATTAAAGTTACTGGGGATGTTACCTTTGCTTTCTGCGAGATCAAGATTTGGCCATGTTAGTGAGGTTCTGTGGGGTTTAATGAAAAGCCTCTTGGAGGAGATACTTTCTGCTGGAAAGGATCACTCAGTGAAAATTTCAGAAATTGTTATTAAAAATGTAGTAGGTTGAAATTCTGCAAGTTGCTTATAGTTTGTTGCTAAGACTGTAAAGAGCACTTAGCAATAACTTATGCTGAAGTCTCGGAGGCTTGAAGATTATTAATTTGGTGAGATGTACTTGGAGTCTGCAGAGTTGAGCCCTAGATTGTGAGTTTGTCATGATAATACTTGTCAGTAAACTAATACATTCGCTGCATCATAGGATCTCAGAGTCTTGTAGAAACACTAGCTAACTCTCCTGTTCCTTGTGGGGTAGTGATTTGTAGACATTGGAGGCATGGGGTGCCAGAGCAGAGTTGGCGTTAGGATGGCAATAGTCTTGGCTGCTGACTGTGCAGTCTGCCTGAACATGCTGCTTGTCTGTACCGCTTGGCTGAACCGTTTGAACCTCATGTGTCCCTTATCTGTCAGCTTCTAGAATTGAGCTGCAGGTCCCCTACTCCCTGATCTAATGTTGTTTTCTGCCGCAAAATCTTAGAATGGCTCCGGGGATTCTTACCGCACAGTTTTTGAGCAATAAAAACAGAGAATGAGAAGGGTGGATGAAGGCTTCACGAATAGGCCTTGTGGAAGGCAGACTGCGTGATTTTAGCCTTGTATCTTACTGCTGTTGACATCTGTCAGGCCTTTCCCTAAAAACCAAGTTTTCGTGTCTTGGGGGCTAGTTATAAATGCAGCAGTGCCAAAGAACAGGAAAGTAAGAGATGGTGCCTCAGGCAGATGTGGGAGTAGATGTCGTGCTTCTGACATAAGAGAGTCAAGTCTCTTCCATTTTGTTACATATTTATTTTTTCAGAATGAATGTGGCAGATCAGATGTCAGTGATGCTCATCAGCTCTGCTCAGTAGACCTTGGTAACCCCTTAAAAGCTACATCAAAAGCGTAGAGGGATTGTGACTGATGCTGCTGCTTAAGATGCCGCTTTTTGTTGGAGCCTCATTCAGTCAAACAGGAACACTGCTGCTTTGCTTTGTAAGCACCCGACTGCTGCCGGCTCTTGGGGCAGGAATAGAAACTGAGACTGGCGATGCTCAGCATTGCAACACAAACACGTGCTTGACCAGATGGCAGTGGGTTTGTTCTCTTTTACGGGCTGGCTAGCACGGGGAACCACATGCCTTTGTCCCACCACCAGCCACACACCTTGTGTCACAGCTGTTCTCGTGGGTAGGCTGTTTTATGCATTTGAAATCCATGGATTCAACCCCCATACCTTTTTGGAGATAACAACGCCTGTGTAACAGAAATGTCTGAGTGGTTTTAGATTGCAAAACATCGGGTTTAGAAGCTATTTGAATGCTGGCTGTTTCCATCTGCATTTCTGTATGTTTATGAAAATATTTATATTTAGTTAGTGGAAGTTGTCCTTTGAAGAACAGAAGCTGATTCAGTCAGTTACACTTTCCAGAAAGAGAGCCTCAGATGTGAAAGTATAAATCTCGCATGTATAAAGGATGAGCAGTGTTGTTGCTTTGCCAATGGATCTTCCACCTCAGGGTTGCCAGGTGAATGCTGCCTAGCTCCTGTCTGAGAAGCTGGCATGTCTCAGTGCTAGGTTCCCTGTGAAAAATTACGCATGGACTTTGGAAACTGTCGGGTTCAGGGACATTCCTGTCCAGGTTTTTTTCACTGTGACTGAACAGAACAGGAGAGTGTTGGCTTTATTAAGAGCTCTTGTGTCAAGGCCCAAAACCACTTTGCTGTTTAAACTCCCATGAGCTAGCAACATTAGTTGTTATTTTCAACCAGTGCATGTGCCATCGGGAAAGGAGATTTGGAAGATGGATCAAATAATGTCTTTTGGCCTTTAACTGCAGGGGAGTCTGCCTGATTCAGACTTGAGAGTTGATGTTGTGAAAGTGGTCTTATTGCAGGTGCCATGTGAAGAAGCACTAAACCTTGCAGATACTGGGAATGGAGCTGGAAGAGGGAATGTGATAAATGAATTGCAAAGATGTGACTGGTGTGCTGGTGCGTTGCAGGGTTTCCCCTGGAGTGTAGCATCGGCGCCTGGTGACAGTGAGATGGAGGATGGAGCACTGCAGCTCAGCATCTGTGTCTTCTGTGGGAGCTGTTCACTGTGGCAGTTCACTTTCCTCAGATGCTGCCTCTTGGCTAACGTAGACTGGTGAAAATAATAAAAATAGAAGTGATCCATAACCGAGTACTAATCCTAATGTTTAATCGTAATCATACAAGAACTTAAATAATTTATCACCAGAAACATAAGACGTAAACCAACGGATTACAATGGATTTGCAGAAGATGTCATCTGTCTAATGCTTATCTTTTATCTTTAATGCTTTGCAAACTAGTTTTGAAATGGTTTTTGCAAGGCATTTAGTTAACTTGTGAGAGATTGCTAAACAGGAAAACTGCACTTAATGCAATACTGGCATGGGAGTTTACTAAAGGGGATGTTGACATAGATTAAATATTAAAAATAACTATTTCCTATTATTCTGATAAAATAAACAAAATATCCCTCACTTTGTATTAAAAGTTCAAATGTTTTCTAATTTTAGGGAGTTACTTTTTTTGGTGTGACCATGTAGTCCAAAGGAAGTTCATTATCTTTGTCATCCACATTATATTTTGGTGTGGCAGCTGAGCTTTTGAGCAGTTTATTTGTCTTGGTTACAGTGGTACCAGGTAGCCTCAGGATGTGGGTGTGCAGAGAGACATACCTCTCAGTTTCCTCTGATCCTGCCCTTGGCTTGGAGCTTCCCCATCCCCCACAATGATAACCATGATCTCCTGCCCCTAACTCTACAAGCTTCCCGCAGGTGGGTACGCTCCCCCATGCTTTCCCCCATCCGTGCCTCCCTGCAGCCACGCCACTTGATTTTCTTCTTTCCAACTTTTAGCCTGGGAGAGCATGCCAAATGTCCAGGTATCAAACTTTGTGTGCCATGTGGCTCTGCACAGGAGGAAATGGGAATTGTCTCTTGACTCTGCATGTTATCTGAAAGAGAAAGAGTGGGATGTGAGTGGATGTGCTGACCTCTGTGCATGAGGATGTGATTTAGGTCTGGGATCTTAGGAGGGACCAGATGAGCTAAATGAGAAAATAAAAGGGATTCGGAGTGGTGCTTGTGGTTCTTCCCAGGAGTCATGGGATATTAGTAATCTATTTTCCTTGGGCAGAGAGATCTTTGAGAGAACTGGTGGGGCAAAATAACTCTTATTCTGTGTTTGCTTGTTACGTTAGGTGCTAAGTTATTGAGTTAAGGAAGTACCACAAAGATACATTTAGATTATTACAGTTTTTCTGAAACTGCAAAACTTTTTGGGCTTGAACAAGAGTTTGGGAACTGGTTCAGTTTTTATAAGTGTGTAGAAAGAAGAGATGTGTTCAAGAAAAAAACCCATCTTTTTGAATTATTTAAAACTGACTGTGTATATTCAATGTAATTGTTTTAAAAATACTTTTTTAACTTTACAGTTTTTTTCAATCTCTTTGCTTACTTGCTGGTGCTTTGATCCACTAAACGTCTTTACCGCATTTAACTGTATTTCCATGATTCATCTAAACAAAAGCTGCATTGGCCATAAGATATATCCATAAGATGTATTATCCATAAAAGAAATATTTATCCATATGTATGTTATGTATACATATGCATATCTTATACATGTTGGACTGGGTAAAATATTTTGAAGCAATATTTGTTCAAAGCATGACCTCTATGCTTTGTGCTAGGAAAAGCAACTGACAAAAAAAGTAGTGACCCAGTTTTTCTAGGTAATTCTTCTTACCTTAAGAAGATGGAGAAAATAATATTTGAAAACTGATGTAATGTGTTTTTTTTTTTATTCACATTGATTCTTTTTTGTTGGGGGGAAGGGAAAACTGCAGTTGTACTGTATTGTAAAGCTTATTTTACATGCTATATTTGTCATACAGTTGTCAAATGCAGCATAGGCATCTCTCAACTGTCCCCTCCTGCACAAAATTTTAGTGTGCTGGAAGCTGTCTCATGCATTAACAGGAAAAATATTTGTACTGGTTTCTTACACAGGCTGTAGTGTGTGCCAGCAGTGGATAATTTAAATTAATGTCTGTGAACAGCATGCTACTGTGCCATGTGGGAGAAGCCAAGTTATTTTCTGAGCCTTGTCTGACAAAAGTGGGAGACCTGTGATAGCAGCAAGTTGAAGGACTGCTTATGAAAATAAACTAATAAATCAAAAGGGCTCAGGGGGAGAACGAAGGATATATAAGAAGTAGGAGGAAACCATCAAAGGAAACAAATATGAACTAGAGAGAATGGTCAGGAGAAGTTGGGAAGCTGGATTGAAGGGGATGTCAGCAAGCAAGGCATGTAGGGATTTTGAGAGAGGACGGAAAAGGTAATTTAAGATTTATCCCAAGATAAACACAGAAAACCAGTCTTGGGTATGCTGTGTTATTCTTCAATGATAATGGCATTATCATTTAATGATGGCATGCCAGTCTCAGATATAACGTACTGCCTTAGGACTGTGAGGTCCAGGAGGTTATTTACCAGGCTGCAGCACTGCACATCAGGACGGGTTAGTACAATGCGTTGGTACAATTTGTGCACTGGTGAGAGAAAGGATCTTGGATTTCTCGCCCACATCCTTTCCCCCCCTCTCCTTTGAAGGTCAACAGAGTTGATTAAATTGTAGGTGTGAAGATTAAATCGTAGGTGTAAAGAAGGAAATACAGAGGGTAAGGAGGGAAAGGGCTGCAAGGTAAGGCAGCTGCTGGTGCGCAAGGAATGAGAGGGAGGACCCTGAAAGGAGCATGGTGGTGTGTCCATTGGGGCCATGCCAGTGGGCATGGCATAGCTGAGCCTTGAGCTTGACCATGGCATAGCTGAACCTGGGCCCTGGCATAGCTGAGCCTGGGCTTGACCGATGTGGGCGCTGGGGAGGAGGGTTAACGGGGAGCAGCAGCTAGCAGGCTGGTGAGAGGCATGGGCAGGAAGGACTTTCAGAACACAGTTTGATGTTGGTAAAATAGAGGCAGGCAGAGAAAGGGACTGTTTTCTGCTGAAGTGATGTTGGCTCCGCGACCAGCAGCTGACCCAGATGGGAATAGGACAAGTGCCTGTGGCTGCAAAGGAAACCTGCTGGAGCGTGCTCCCCTCTGTACACCTGCCATGGGCTGGGGGAGAAGGGAGCTCTCATCCAGACCTGAGTGTGTCACTGCCTGTCCCAGGCAGGGAAGTCCCGGCTTGTGCCCTGCATTGCATGGTTATCTCTCAGTATAGAGGAAGTTGTGTTGTTTTATTAGGTCACTGACAGTTTTATCTTTAAGTTTTACTTGATATAGAGGCGTCAGTTTTTGAACTTGTTCCCCGAACACTAAAATTGTATCTGTAGTTCTTTAAAAAACAAATCAAACAAAAAACCCAATCAAAACCCTTTGACTTTTATTCTCCTTTTTGTTGCTCCAAAACAGCATTGCAGTACTTCCATATTATTCCATAATACTTCATAGGAATGTTTTGTACTACCTTACAGTGTGTTATTTCAATATTTCAAAAATTCTGTTTCACAGAGAAGTATGAGTTGATGTGTACTTTGTCAAATCGGCTGGTTTTTTCTTTTCCTGCACTTTCCAGTTTACTTGGCATCATCTGGAGCTATCTTTTCTTTCCTCTTATTTTGCTTTGACAAGCCAAGTTTAAGACTTCAGGCATTGTGAAATACCAGCTGTTTGCTAAAACTTGTGATACGTAAATGGCAATCTGAACTGACATCTTTATAGTAAGGTTTTGAATTTTTATATTTAGGAGAAAGATGTTCACTCAAAGCTCAGTGAATGCTACTGGCTCCAGTTCAACACATTGTCAAGTGAGAACATATCTTTTAGAAAAATATCAGTCAATGACCCTTTCTTTCATCCTGTATTAAATGACAATAGTGAATGTCTTGGTAACATGAAACACTGAAGGACTACTAATAGGTTATTTGATTGTTCGTATATTCAGAACATGAAACCTTAGTCACAAATTGTGTAATATAGTGGTATCGAAGCAATTTCTATAAAAGCCACTTGTACTATTTAAAACACTTGCAGACCTACAGGTATGAACTAAAGTAATTGGGAATATTAAGTTCAGCTGTCTTGTATTACAATCCAAAATATTTTGGGCCTGTAAATTGCCTTTACTTTCAATCAGAATTTTATTTTATAATTGGTTAGTAGGGATTCAGTTAATCTGTCATTACCTATTTTTCACTAGTTTTATCCCTCTGAAAATCACTTGAAAGTTATTTTAAATGATATAGAGTATATGGTATGATTGCCTTGCAGAAGCAAACAAAATGTATATTTGATGTTGTTGCTGTAATCAAATCTTTTCTGAAAAAAAACCCAGAAAGCATTTTTAAAGCATATTTTTAACTGGTAAAGCTTAGCAGAACAAGATGACTTGTATTTCCAAAATCCTTAGATATGCCCTTTAATCCTTGATACCATCAAATTTACCTATTTGTTTCTGAGTTATATAAGGGTATGTACTGTATAATCTATACTTAGGATGCTTTGTACCATTGCTTGTTCCTACATTCACATGGCTTCAACATAGAAAGGAGCCTTACAGCCAACTAAACCAGAATGATTAGAGCTTGACCCTTGAAAATTTTGGCTGTCAAAGCAGCCTCACTTCACTGTTGTGTAGAAAATCCGATGCTAAAAACATTTAATGCATTATTTTGTCTGCCCACACTCTAAATTAATACTGTAATAATGGCAGCATCCTCATAGCCTGTGTAATTCCTTGTGTTTTGCTTGCATGTTGGTGGTCAAGATTTAAATTGTACTTACATGCTCCAGTGATTGACTTCAAATTCCCACCAACTACTAATCCATGTAGCAGTAGTACCTTGTATCAGCTGATAGAAGGCCATGATGGGCATGTTATTTTTCCTTCTGAATTCCTCAGGATCTGTGAGCAAACGTAATGATTCCATGTCTGATTCCAGTGCAGATACAGTTAAAGGTAGATGGAGGACCACAACTTCACTGCACTAATGTACCTGTCTCTGGATGGAGGTATGGTGATGATATAGTCCTACCATGTAAACTGTAACTCAGGGTAAACACTCATTAATCCTACTTAATCTCTGTAGGATTTAGATCAAGCTGTGAATTTCTTTTTCCTGGAGAATAAGTAGAAAGTAGGAAACACGAGAGAGAATGTTCAAACTATTGCTGTTGCATGTGGCTCCTTTTACTCTTGAAATAGAAAGACTGAGAGTCTCTGAAGTGCCCTTGCAGGCTGCTGCCTTTGGGCTCATGGTCAGTTGATGTCTGGTTGGTTGAAAATGGATTTCTGCCAAGCTTTAAAAACCTAACTTGTATTTAGGCAGATATTTTGAAAACCTCTTCATGCTACTTTGCGGCTTAAGTTTTGCATTTCAGAGCCATACCAATTTTGCTAAATTGCACCAAGTTGCATGAGGAAACATTTAAGTTTCACTTTCTCTCAGTGGTTTACCCTCCATGTGTGTGCACAAAGTGATGCAGGATTTCAGGTTACATTGCATACTTTTCTGAATTGGCAATTGCTTATTTTTAAATGTTGAAAATTCCTGCTGAGCTCTGATTTCCCACCTTCCTTTTCTCTTATTTTTTGTGGATCTCGCTTAGGTTTTGGGATGCTTGGTATGAAGTAATAGTGTTTGGGCCTTACCTGAGGGCTCGTTTTGGGGTGTGTGTGTGTTCTCTTAGGGCTGTTTGGTTCTAGGGAATTCCTACGGCATTTTAAAAGTGGAGAATATGTTAAAACCTTAAATGGTCTTTAACAGGTGTGTAAATGTGCTGAGGCTTTATGGGAGTCCTAAATGGGGTTCACCTGAGCCATTTTGTTTGCCTGTCCCTGCTATGTCCTGATCTTCCTTTTATCCATCACAAAGAGGGCAGTGTGAATTTACCCACTGCTGTGCCTTGATGTGAATCACTACAAGTAGTCATGAGAAAGTTATTCAGGGTCTGCGTTCATTCAGTTTGCAGTTGCGGCTGGCAACACTGAATATGGTGATGCATCTTCTCTGTGGATTGTGCTGAGGCCACTGACTTCACTGTAAAGTATGCTGAACAGATGGCAATCTTTGTAAAAGCTGAGGTTTAACTCCACATTTGTTGTTCTCGGTGATGCCTTTGAGCAATATTGTTGGTTAGAAGGACTGTGCCTTAGAAAATGCTTGTAGCTACTGTCTCTGTGCTGTTTCAGGTTTTATGAAATGACATGCAGGTTATGGAAATGACTCCAGCAATCCTACTGGAATGCCTCTATAGTTGTATAGCCCTATAAATTTCCCTTCCTGTGGAAGACCCTGGTAAATTGATTAGCTGAGATGAAAGCCTTTGCTGACTGGGACCTGTGTGATTTGCATGTGAATACAGACATGGTGATGGGAGAGGGTGCCGATGTAGGAACAGCTGAGCTATGCTGGCAACAGGGGAGCTGCTCTTCATGAGAAGATCCAGAGCAGCAGACTGGAGCATGTTTCAGATTTGTGTGTCTTCCCAGCTATAATTGCTCAGATTCATAGAACCCTGGGGAATCTGCTTAATTTAAACTATCTCCATTCTCTTTTCTGAGAATTTAGGTTTTGTAGCGTGTAAGTCCCGTAGCACATCACGTTATTTCAAAAGCAGAAAACTCTAGCAATAGTAAATGTAATGTGAATTATTCTTAGTGCTAAAAATACCTATTATGAAATAAAAAATTTTTTTTTGCAGTTGTGTGTGGGATTCCCAGTTACAATGACATAGTATTCCTGAAGGTGTTTGTGTTTTTTTTTTTTTTTTAAAAAAGAAATTGTAAGTTGTTTGACACGGCCAGTGGGAGAAACATAAGAAAACAACTGCTAATTTAAAAACTCTTGAAACAAGAGGGAGTGTGTTTTGTAACATTGTCTCTTAGCACACCTCACTAGGAATAGGCCTGAGGGGTAGGTCCTTCTTCCATCAGTAGTATAACAGTGGTGGTGGTTTCATGTGACCTCTGATTAGCAGTGAACAAAGGCTGAGATGTTCTCCTTTGGGGCAGAACTGATGTTTTGGTGGGTTTTTTCCACGTAGGTCTACTGATGGTAGTTGTCATTAATTAAGGACTTGGTCTTTGTGGCTCAGACCTCATTGCTATTTCCATGCTATGGGAGGGCAGGCGTGGGGAATGGCTCTCTAAGTCTTAAAACGGTTTGTGGTGGAGCAGTTCCACAGGAAAATTAGTCCTCAAAAGGTTTTGCAGGAATACCATTCTTGGGAGACATTCTTGAAACTATTTGGAAAAGAAACACAGTAGTATTTAGCTTTTCCTTTTTTGTGCTGAATACCAGTAGAGTTTGACCTCAAAATCCAGT
>VYZW01066367.1:0-12474 GCA_013401315.1 Balaeniceps rex
GCACTGAGCTCCCTGCGTAGGGTCTGTCTGTGGGGGCCATGGACAAGCCGGGGGGGTGGGGGGGCGGTGGTAGAGCTGTTGCATGCCAGCGGGCTCCCCCCCACGCATCCTGGCTGCTCCAGCGCTGGCTGGCCAGCGACTTGCCCAGCCCAGCGGAGCTGCTGAAGCCCTGGGTGCCACTTAGGCTACTTTTGTCGGAAAGGCTGAGCAGCGTCCCCACTCAGGTCCCTGCCCTGGACAGCCTGCAAGAGCCTCATGACAAGAGCTGGAAGGGCTCCAGCCCTGGCAGCCCGGCGAGGGCTGGGTGGGTGGCAGACCCTCTGGGGAGGTAGTGGGGAGTGGGGAAGCAGGCAGGGCTGCTGCCTGCGGTGTCCAGGCTGGCAGCTTGCACTGCTCTGTTTAGGGTGTGGAAATGCCAGACACAGTCCTGCTGCAGGCTGCCGTGCCGGCACTCCAGCTTGGAGGCACCAGGCTGCCCAAGGAGGAGAGACCTGGGGCCAGGAGCTTTGCTGGAGCTTGTGTCCACGGCCATTTACAAGGCAAGGCTTGGGCTGTCGGCGAATCTGGGAAGCTGTTTAAACGCAGCCAGCCAAAGCGCCTGTGCTGGAAATCCTGCGCCTGCAGGGCCGGCTGATCAAAGGAAGGATAATCCCGGGTTTAGGAAGGAAGAGGATAGGTCTGAAGTAGCAGTTGGTCCAATTTGGGTCAGGCAGTGAAAGAATCCAGCCCAAAAGGCCACTCAGTGTGCCTGCTGGCTGGAGGGGCAAAGCGCAGCTCTGGGGTGGGGGGAGCATCCCCCCCCACCCCACCGCCATGCTGCAGCCAGGAGCTGGCACTGCTGTGCATGCTGCCAGCACGAGCCAGCACTGCTCTGGCCACTGGTGGTCTCTGCCTCAGCAGGGGCTCCGTGGCCGCTCCGAGCGTTACCCTACCCGGCGCAGCTGGCAGGTACCCTTTGCTCAGGGGAGAAGGAAGCCTGGGTGGGAGCAGAGGTGCCAGCTGCCATAGGGGCCCCTTGGCCATCCCCATCTGCCTTATGCACCCCCAGGCCAGCAGCCCGGGGCCAGGCCAGTGGACATGCGGCCAAGTCCCCTTGATGGCCGGGGGTGACAGAACAGCACCATGGCCTTCGGGGCCAGCAGCTCCTGCAAAACGGCAGCAGCTGAGGACATCAGCCAGGGCCACGTGCTCACCCGTGTGCTTGCTGGGCTGCTGGGGTCACCCTGGGGTGCCCCTTGCCGCCGGCTGCAGGCAGAGCCCCAAGGAGCGGGAGGAGGCTGCTCGCCAGCTGGTGCCATCGAACGCTCTGGCAAAAGTCAAGGTGCCCTGTGCACCTCCAGGGGAGCCCCGGGGCGTCCCTGGGTGCCGTGAGCAGTCGCCGCACTGCTGCTGCCCCTGGGGCTGGCGGGACTGGTGCAGGGGGGCAGCGCAGGAGGGGCCAGTGGCCGGGCCTGCGCAGGGGGTCCCTGAGCTGTCAGCACCCCTGTGCCAGCACCCAGCGGGCCCTGGGGCACTGCAGGAGCACAAACAGAGGCACAGGATGGGTGTGGGGCCGTGGCTGCCCCCGCTGCATCCCACCTCGCCCGCTGCTCCTCCCAGCTGGCGCCGCAACCCCAGTGCCCAATGTCCCTGGCCAGGACTCCCCGTGTGAGGGAGCCAGCTCTCACGGTGTGCTGTGGAGGGGATGAGCTGGCCGCGGCCGGGCAGGAGCAGGCAGCAGCTCCGGCAGAAGGTTAATTAGCCCCTAGGGTTTGGCTGTCTGGGCTCCCCCCAGCCAGTGCTTGGTGCCCTGTGTCTTGTAAAGCGATTAAAGAGGATTTGGGATAAGGGACATGACGCTTCCCAACCCAATTTAGGGCTGAGTAAAAAGCCATTAGGGGATCACATCGTGGCTGGTGCTGCAGCCCGAGTGCTGCCCCGTGGGGCGGGTCAGCTCCCGGGGGTGCAGGGACGGTCCTTTGGTTCTGGGGGCCCTGGGCTGCTGGGCAGGCAGCAGGGTCAGCTTTGGGATGCCCTGGGCAGGCAGGGTCAGTGGTAACCCCTGCCACGAGTGGGACTGTGCAGCGCCCACAGCAGGGCTGTGGGTTTCTGCCAGCAATCCCGCCGCGAGCCCTTCCAGCCGCCGCAGCAAATTAAAAGGCCGATTCATGTTGAGTGATCCCTGGGGAGGGGGGCGGCTGAGCGCCGGGATCGAAGCCTGGCATGGCTCGGCTCTGCTCCGCTCATGCCGCCTCTCCCGCGCTGGGCTGCCTGGCCTTGGTGCTGCCCAGCCCCGTCCTGCACTCCTGCCCCGGTGCCGCTCGTCCCTGGGCTGTGCAGGGTGAGCGGGGCGTGGGAAGGCCCGGCAGGCACTGGGGGACCTGGCAGTGTCCTGCGTGTCCCTGTGGCCAGGAGGTGTCACCCCCTCGGTGCCTCTGGGCAGGAACTGGCGGTGGCGGTGGCAGTGGCGGGTGGGGGACAGGATGGGCCCTGCCCGGGACAGGCTGTGGTGCCCCTGCCTGCCTCTGCCTGCACAGACCACAAATCCTGTGGCAGCTGCCGGGGAGAGGCTGCACCAGCCCCTCTGCGGCAAAATGGTCTCCGGCAGGAGCGGGGAGTGCATAGTCACCTGGGACCCCGCAGCCCTGGCACTTAACTCCTTCCAGCCTGTGGGGCCAGGGTTGAGGAGGGTGGCCGGGGGCCCCCCCGAGCCGTGCCCCGGGGATGCCGGAGCTGTGCCCTGTGCAGGTCCCCGTGTCCCCACCTCCTGCTGGCCTGGGGCCTCTCCTGGTGCCGGTCCTCCCGGCAGCACCACCAGGCGAGGGGCTCCTCTTCCCCAGGCCGGCCCTGGCAGCCTGGATGATGCCAGCATGGGGCCATGGTCCCTGCTGTGCCAGAGAGGGGCGGTGCCCCGGGCCGGGGTGGGTGGAGGGACTGCGAGGTTTGGGTGCTGTTGTGGTGCCGGCAGGTTGGAGCGTGGGCACCCTGGGGTGCTGCTGGCGTCTGTCGTGTGGTGCTGGGCAGTGCCGGTCCTGTGGGGTCAGGGCAGGCTGGGGCCGGGGGCCCCCGGCCACGCCATCCATTGGGTGCTGGTGGGCTGGGGCGCGGGTGCTGTGCAGGGCCGGCATCCGGCCGCCTGCGCCGTTACATAAGAGTGGGAGCCGAGGCGGCCGTGGCTCACCGTTGCCATGGAAACCAGCACGGTGATGTCGTCGGCCGTGTACAAGGCGGTGAGGCGAGGCCCCCGTGGGCTCTGCTCTCCCAGTGGGTTCCCAGGGCCTCGCCAGGCTGCGAGCATATCCCCCCTGCCAGGCTGCCCCCACCCCCGTGCCCCTGAGGCTCCACCTGGCCCCACTCGGTCCCGGGAGGGGGAAGCGGCCTCCGGACACCTCCAGTCCTGCGCCCTTGTGCCCCCGCGCTGGGGGGCCCTGCCATCGGCCTGGAGGGCATCCCCGTTGGCGTGGTGGATGTCTTGCGTCCATGCGGTCTCCAGAGCTGGTGTGGGTGGGTGGGACCCGTGGCGAGCAGGGGGTGCCAGTCCACACCACCGCTGTTACCTAACGAGCACTGGGTGCAGACCAAACCTGGAGCAAGAAGCATGTTGGGTCCACTCCGAGAACTCCCCGCACACCCTTCGGTAGGGGACACAGGGCAGGGCACATGCTGCCGGTGCAGTGTGCGGCGCCGGGCGTGCGTCCAAGGGGGCTCCGGAGTGAGGCCAGCTGGACCCATGGGCCGGGGTGTCCCGGTGCTGCTGCCATGGCCATTCCTGTGCAGGAGGAGCCTGCGGGCTCTGCCCGGCAGTTTGGCTGCGCTGTCAGGGGCACTGCTGCCCTGCTGCCCCACTCTGGAAGACCGGCGGGAGGCGGGGGGCCAGCCGGCCGGTCATCATCACCTGCGGCGCTTGGGGCTTCACCTCCCGGTCAGCCAGGAGCGCCGCATCTGCTGGGGAAATTGCAGATGGTGAATCACCACCACACGCAGGCAAACCGGCTCCCAGGATCCCGAATATGAGTCAACTGGCAGGAGGCAAGCGGTCTTCAAAGGACCGGGCTGCTCCAAACAGTCGCGGGGTCTGTCTCGGGGCTGCTGCGGTTTGTGGGTGGCTGCACCGACCTGGCCCACAGGCAGCCCCTGTGCCATCCCTGCACCCCCAGGTGCTCCCGGGCTCCACGCTCAAGGCGGGTGGAGGGGACGGCTCTCGCCCCGGGCCCAGGGTGCGGAGCAGGTCTGTAACCCTGCCCGTGCAGGCAGCTTGCCCGGCAGTGCTGCTGCCACCGGCAGTGCAATTGCCCTGGCTGTGGGGCCATGGTGGTGGGGATGGGTACGTGGCAGGGAGCCCCTCTCCTCCCGCCCAGGGCCAGGGACCAGGCCCAGCTGCCCAGGTTTCCCTGTGCCACCAGGGCCATTGCCCGCCGAGCTGCTCTGCCCACCACCATGTCCTTTGGCTCCCCGGCCCCGTCCTCTCTGTGCCTCCGCTCAGGGCTGTGCTGCTCCGGCGGCACGGTCCTCGCTGCTGCTCCATTTCCAGCCTGATTTATTTCTGCTGCTCTGCAGCTCCGCTGTTTTGCTTGCTATTAAGCCGACTCCAGGTTTCTTCTGCACGAGGTCGTTAATGCAGCGAGCAGCCGCGGCCCTGTCCCAGCAGCTCTGCGGGCTCTGCACCGCTGCGGGCAGCTCCACTGCCCCGGGCAGAGCAGCAGTGCCTGCCCTGGGTGGCGGCACCGCTGGATGCCTCCCCGCCTTGCAGCACAGCTGGCGAGGCTGCAGTCCCTCCTCCTGTGGTGCATGCCAGGGAGCGGGATCAGACATCCAGCCGCTCACCCTGCTCCCAGGCACCACACTGGGACCGTCCCCCTCCGTGGTGGTGTGCTGAGCAGCTGGCCAGATCCTGCCCCTGCAGACACAGAGCTGCGGGCAGCCCCGGCATGCTCACTCGCAGGCACCCCGTGCCGTGAGTTACTGCTGCCAGCCGTCCTGCCGGGAGGGTTCCCCCTGGATCCACACTGCTCACCTCACTGCGTGGATGCGCTCCGGTGGGTCCGCGTGCTGGGCAGGGCAGCGCGTGGCTCCTGGGGACGGGCGGCCCCTGCCCATGCGTGGTGCAGGAGGTGATGCTGGCATCTGGGATGCAGGAGCTGCCATTGCCTGTCCTGGGCATGGGCATGGTGCCCATGGCCGTGGCAGGCCTCCCGCGGGAGCTGGGGTGCAGCCGCAACCCCTCACAGTGGCAGCCTGGTGGGGTGGAGGCTCTCCTGGCACGGGCTGGGGCAGGGGCTGCCTGGCTGACCCGGCGGCTTCTCTGCAGGCGATGGCAATCCCAAGGAGAGCAGCCCCTTCATCAACAGCACGGACCTGGAGAAGGGCAAAGAGTATGATGGCAAGAACATGGCCCTCTTCGAGGTAGGGTGCATGGGTGGCGGGGCAGGGAAGGTCCCTAGGGAGGGGGCCAAGCTGGGCAGCTGTCCCACAGCACCCCGACCCGCACCCTGGGCACTGGGACATGCCAGAGCCCCAGGCCAGGGTCCCCCAGCTGCTGCAGCCATGCCCGGCAGGGTGGGCAGTGGGGTGGCACCTGGCAAAGTCCCTGGGTCCCAGGGCTGGCCAGGGCTCTGAGGGACTGTCCTCACGGCTCAGGGCTCTGCTCTCTGCAGGAGGAGATGGACACCAGCCCCATGGTCTCATCCCTGCTGAGTGGGCTGGCCAACTACACCAACCTGCCACAGGGCAGCCGGGAGCATGAGGAGGCCGAGAACAATGACGGGGGCAAGAAGAAGCCGGTGCAGGTGAGGGACGCAGCCCCTTCTCCCAGTCCCTACCTGTGCAGTGCCAGGCCACAGGCTGCCCCAGGGACAGCCGGGTCCCTCGGCCCCTGCTGGGGGGGCGGTTTCACCCGGGGTCCCTGGCTGCATTGCAGGAGGAGCGGGACCCTTTGCTCCCCTGCCAGCCAGGCCTGTGAGCTCTGATGACTGCCCGCTTCCTTGGCAGGCCCCGCGGATGGGCACCTTCATGGGCGTCTACCTGCCCTGCCTCCAGAACATCTTTGGGGTCATTCTCTTCCTGCGCCTCACCTGGGTGGTGGGGATCGCCGGCATCATGGAGTCCTTCTGCATGGTCTTCCTCTGCTGCTCCTGCGTGAGTGACGGAGCAGGCCGGGCACCTGCTGGCCTCACCCGGGGTCTGGGGGTCACCAGCCAGCTGGCCGGGCTGTGGAGAGGTGCACTAGCTGCTGGCCCGCCCTGCCCTGCCCATGCCCCTGCCCCTGCTCCTGCCCCTGCTCCTGCCCCACTTACAGCAAGGAGAAGCCTCCAGCTTCCCAAAGGAATCAGCAGCAGAACGGTGCTCAAATGGCGACCCAGATCGTAGCTGCCGTGCTGGGGGGATGTAGCGGGGGGTCCCCTGCCCTGGCCCTGGACACCGTGCTGCAGTGAGCCATCCCGCCAGGACAGTGACCCGGGGGCAGAGGCTGGGGGGGCTGAACATGGGCAGTGTCCTGGGCAGCTCAGGGACCCCTGCCCCTCGCGGTGCAGCCAGACCCTCCAAGGGGCTCAGCCCCCGAGCTGCGCTGCAGGCCATCAACCCTGCCTGCCCATCCACCCATCCACCTGGCTCTCCTCCAGGCATCCCGGCCCTGTGGCACATCTCAGCGTGGCCCCAGGGAGCCCCATGATCCAGCATGGCCCCAGCTCTCCCCACTCCCCTGTCCCTCCGCCCCAATGAGGAGGGAGCTCTGCCGGGTGCCAACACTGTGTTTCTTCCCACAGACAATGCTGACGGCCATTTCCATGAGCGCGATCGCCACCAACGGCGTGGTGCCAGGTAGAGCCGAGCCTGTGCCTGTGTGTGTGCCGGGGGCGAGGGGAGCTGGCTTCCTGCCGGGTCGGGCACCTGCAGGGGCCCCTGTGCCCCAGAAGGGCCGGGCCAAGCATGGCAAAGGGCTTTTCCTAGAGAGCATCCCCCAGGGCTGTCCTGCTCCCTGGGCCGTGCTGGCTGAGCTCTGGGGCTGCCCTGTGCCGTGCACGGAAGGGCGGACGTCGCCGCCAGCCACTTCCCGGCCTTCTGCCACCATCCCGCGCGGGTTCCCTATGGCCCGGGGGGAGCACGGAGCTGGAGCTGCCACCCGTCCCCAGAGCCGCGAGGTGCAGATGGCAGCAAGAGCCGCCAGCCACGGCTCCTCCCTCTGCCAGACTGGCGAGGCCGCGGGGGAGCCAGGGAGACATGCCGGCAGGAGGATGGGGAGCTGGCCGTGCCGGGCGCCGCAGGCTGGGTGGTGGGGCAGCCTGTCCCACCGGCTTCTTCAAGCCACGCCAGATGCAAGGATGCTGCTGTGTGCGGTCTCTACCACCAGGGAGGCAGCGGTGGGGTCTGGCCATGTGGGTGCCCCGGGGCTGCTGCCCCCAGAGCATGCCCGGCGCCACAGAGCCCCAGCGAGCTGGGAGCAGGCAAGCTGCACCAGCCTGGTCTGCCAGGCTAGGCACGGCACTGACAGCCCCAGCGCAGGGTGTAATTAAAGCTGTTTATAATCCTGCTGCCATGGCAGGACCATCGATCCTGGCAGCCCAGCTCTAAGGGCTCCTCTGGGAGGACGGAGCAGGGCATGGCCCATGTCCCTGGGGCTCCAGCACCTGTCTGGCATCCCAGGGGACATGTGTCCCCATGGCCATCACACCTGACTGCTGGGCTCCCAGGGAATAGCTCTGCCAGCGTGGTCACTCCTGCTGCGCCGGGGCCCTGGGGACTGTGCTGGAGTGGGGTCCAGGGCTGCCTTGGCTCTATCCTGCCGTCCGGGATGCCTGGCAGGGCTGGGGGTGCTGCTGGGGTCTGGCTGGGACCCACCTTTGCTCTCTCCGGCAGCGGGTGGCTCGTACTACATGATCTCACGCTCCCTGGGACCCGAGTTTGGTGGGGCCGTGGGGCTCTGCTTCTACCTGGGCACCACCTTTGCCGGCGCCATGTACATCCTGGGCACCATCGAAATCCTGCTGGTATGTGCCTGGTGCTTCTCCCTACGCAGTGCCGAGGGCTCAGGTCCTGGCAGGGCAGCTCTGCCCTTGCCTGCCCATGCTGCCCGCTCCTTGTGGCCTGACAGGGAGCTGAGGCTTTGCAGTGGGGCTGAGGGACCCTTCCCCGGGGTCCCCTCCATGGGGCTGTTAGCCAGGCGGTGATGCCATGACTCTCTCCCAGGCCTACATCTTCCCGGCCATGGCCATCTTCAAGGCAGAGGACGCCAGTGGGGAAGCGGCTGCGATGCTCAACAACATGCGCGTGTACGGCACCTGCGTGCTGACCTGCATGGCCACTGTGGTGTTCGTGGGGGTCAAGTACGTCAACAAGTTTGCCCTGGTCTTCCTGGGCTGTGTCATCCTCTCCATCCTCGCCATTTACGCCGGTGTCATCAAGTCGGCCTTTGACCCGCCAAGCTTCCCGTGAGTACGGCATCCCGTGTGGCTGCAGTGGGGCTGGGGCGTGCAGGCGCATGGCTGAGTGCCTCCCCCGCCCCCAGGATCTGCCTCCTGGGCAACAGGACTCTCTCGCGCCACGGCTTCGACCTCTGCACCAAGATGGTGGTGGAGGGGAACGAGACGCTGGGCTCCAAGCTCTGGGAGCTCTTCTGCACCTCCCGCTTCCTCAACGCCACCTGTGACGAGTACTTCACCATGAACAACGTGACCGAGATTGAGGGCATCCCCGGCGCTGCCAGCGGCCTCATCCAAGGTGGGCATGGCACGGGGACAGAGGCACGGGGATGGAGGAGCGGGGACAGAGGCGCAGGACAAGCCCCAGGGGAGCTGTGGTGGGGCAGCAGCCATGCCTCCCAGGCAGCTCCACTGGCAGGGCTGGTGGAGGGGCCGGTGCTGTGGGGAGCCATCGTGCGTGCGGGCAGCTGCCTCCTCGGGCGTGCCAGGCAGGTGTTGTGGGGGCAGGCAAGCAGTGCCTGGTCCAGGTGTGGGGGCACGCAGGCAATCCCTGCTGTGGGCTACTCTGCCCCTCAGGTGCAGCAAGCCGTGTTCACGCTGTGCCGGGCAGCAGGACGGACTCCTGCACTGCGCGACTGAGCTGGGTGCTGCGGCCGCCCACGCGCGGTCTGTGCCAGCCAGACCACAGCAGGATGGCTCCGAAGGATGCCCAAAGGCTGGGGAGGAATAAATCCTCCCTCTGCTTCCTCTTGGCCTTCGGAAGGGCTGGTATCGATCTGAGGTTTCGCGAGGAACGATTGCCCCTTGGGGGCACTTTGCTGCTGCGGTCGTAGCGGTGCTGGGAGACTAGCCAGGGCCGCAGAAAAACTCATGAATTTGCTGGGAGGAGCCACTTTTGACCTGTTTTTCCGGAGCTGCTGGTACATTTGCCAGGTGCTCACACTCCGCAGTGGGTGGTGGAGGCCGATTGTCAGTGCCGTGCTCAGAAGGCGTTTGCAGACCCCTGCTCCGTGGGGCCGTGCTGGCAGGACCTGCTCTGGGCGCTCCTGGTGCAGGTGTCGGGACTCAAAAGTGCAGCACCCCATCGGGCTTCCCTGCCTGCGGAGCCATGAGCAGGATCAGCCCTTCCCTGGCGCAGCAGCTGGGCCGGGCGCTCTGGCAGTGCCAGGCTGGGTGTCGGGGCAGTGACTGTGCTGTCCATGCAGCACGCTGGGTGCACGCGGTGAACTCGGGGCAGCTCTGTCTCCATCACGTGGAGCAGGGCAGGGGCTGGGGCACCCGGGCACGGCTGGCGCTTGCCGCGGGGCAGCCATGGCAGCTGTGTAGACCCAGGCGCGGGAGCTTGGACTTCGGCTAAGCGCATGGTGCTTGGGGCTATGGCTGCCAGGCCACATCACGGTGATGTGGTGGAGCACATTCACTGGGTGTTTGGGAGGCTCCCAGTGGCGTCCCTCGCTGAGGTCTCGTGGGGCAGATAAGGAGTCCCTGGCTGCTGGGTACAGCCTGCTCCTGCTGGCGATGGTCCTGCTGGGGAGGGGATGTGGACTCCCCACCCGGCCCAGCCAGTCTTTGTCAGGGCAGCAGGCAGCAAATGCTCCTGCATTTGGGGTGCACAGGGCAGAACCAGGACCTGGCTCTGGGGCAGCTGGTGGAGACGCCTGGCAGCGTCTCGAGACAGGGTGTCACTGCGTGGCCGTGGCAGAGGTGGCTGGGGCTGGCTGTGCCCCAGGGGCTGGCTGTGCCCCAGGCGCTGGGTCCCTGCGGGGAGAAATGTGCCTTTCCGGGAGGATGAGCCAGGCAGAGCTGTGTCGGTGGGGGCTGCCAGCCCCGTCTGTCACCCCGGAGCAGTCAGAGGAGGTCACACGGCTGGGGAGGGGTGCTCAGCACTGGGTGCTGAGGCCTGGTCCCTGTGGGGCCCCTTTGGACCATCTCAACAGCCCCTTTGCAATGCCGTGCCGAGGGCTGTTGGCCTCTCCCTGCTGTGCCCGGGCGCTGGCTGCTCTCTGCTGCTCCAGTTTCTCACCGCAATCTGCGGCCAAGGCAGCACGCGGAGGGACACTAAGCCTGTTACATCAGCCCCGCATTTGTAATCCCATCAAAAACACTATCAAGTTACTTTGACACGATCCACTTTCCTTAAACCTGTGTTGATCAGCATTAATTATATTACCCTCTTAATTATTTGGTGCTGCAATCCCATGTCAGCTGCTCCAGTATCTTGCAGGGACGATGCCAGCGGCAGGACAGACCTGCTCTGGTCACCCACCCACGCTGCCGGGCCTGTCCCCAGGCCGGGTTTCTGCACATTCGTGACAGGCTGGGAATGCCCTGCCCCTTGCCTGCTGGACGCCAGCGGCCCTGGCTGACGGCTGTGCTGGCTGCTTAGGGAGGCCGGGGCAGCAGGAGGCAGCGCTGGATGCCCCCGTGCTCTGTCCCTTTGGGCTGCTGGGTGGGAGGGCGCCGTGCTGGGTGCGGCAGCTCTCCGGCACCTCCTCATGCCAGCTGTGCTGCCTGACCTCCTGCCTCCTCGCAGAGAACCTCTGGAGCTCATACCTGACCAAGGGTGTGATTGTGGAGAAGCGGGGGCTGCCCTCCGTGAGCCCCCCCGACACCCCGGTGGACATGGACCAGCCCTATGTCTTCAGCGACATGACCTCCTACTTCACCCTGCTCGTCGGCATCTACTTCCCCTCGGTCACAGGTGGGAGCTGCTGCCGGCCCCGCTCGCATGCCACGGGGCACCGGCTGGCGCACGTGCCACCGGGCGTGCTCCCACGGAACCCCATGTGCACCTGCCCCCCATGCTGGGTGCGGCAGCGGTGGCGCAGAGGTGGATCGCAGCCTGCGCCTCCCACGCAGCCGCCCGCGCTCCAGATCTGACGGTGCCGCTCGGCGCCACACTGACGTCCCGCAGCTCCGGTATTTATAGCTCCCTGGGGGCAGAGGAGCCCCCCCCCCGCCCCAATCCTGCTGCAGAGCCGACGCAAGGGCACAGCTGCTGGGTCCCGCCTGCAGCTCTGCCAGTGCCCCAGAGCCGGTGGGACCCCCAGGGCTGTCCCAGGCACCGCGATCACTGGCAGGGTCTGGCACCAGACAGGCCCTGCAATGCCGCTTGGCACATGGCTCCCAGCACCCTCTCACCTGGTGCCCACTTACCAGCAGTGGTAAGCGTGTCCCCTCGGTGACGTGGGCTGAGCTACAGGTGGCTGCATCCCAGCCGCGGGGTCCTGCCCTGCCGGGCGCAGTGGGATGTCTGTCCTGGCCGCTGCTGCAGCAGGAGCACAGGTCATCCCTCAGGCTGTGCTGGACCTGCGGGCGCTAGCCATGTCCCAGCCTGGCCTCCTGCCTCCCGGAGCAGTGTGGGGGCCAGACTCTGTCCCTGTCACTGCTGCAGTCACCATCCCTGCTTGAGCTAATTAAGGGCTAATGAGACAAGTCACTTAAGAGCCTTTTGAGCCTAATCCTTGAGTGGCCTCAGACTGCGGCACGGGGAGGAAGTGCTAGGGGGACACAGGGAGCGGGCTGGGTGCTGTGTACCCACTCCCCGTCCTGGCACGCCACTGAGGCGGTGCCCTGCCACACCCGGGGCTCACACGGTGCCTGGCATGAGCTATCCTGCCAGCTGGGATGGGTGAAGGCTGTGGCTCTGCCTGCCGTGGTGCCATCCCCTCTTTCCGCAGGCATCATGGCTGGCTCCAACCGCTCCGGAGACCTGCGGGATGCCCAGAAGTCCATCCCCACAGGCACCATCCTGGCCATCGCCACCACCTCTGCGGTCTGTATCCTTCAGGGCTCACCTGAGCCTGGGCCATGGGGCTAAGGGTGGGTGGGCTTGCTGCGCAGGGCAGACCCGCTCGGGTGCCCACCAGGCTGGGATGGGGGTCCTGGCGCCCCACTGGTGGGGGGTGGGTGGGACTCCGTGTCCTCCTGGCTGTCCTTGACTGCCCGGCAGATATCAGCTCTGTCGTCCTCTTCGGGGCATGCATTGAGGGGGTCGTCCTGCGCGACAAGTGAGTGTCCTGGGGGTCGGCGGGGGTGGCTGGCAACCCCCCCAGGAACAGGCTGGGGCAGGGGCAGC
>VYZW01066392.1:0-15423 GCA_013401315.1 Balaeniceps rex
CTTTTCCAACATAAACAATTCTATGATTCTATGACTCTATGCATGTGGACACACAGATCCACCCAGCAATAATCATTAAATTCCCCAAACATCTCACTCTTCCAGGAGCTAGGCTGGTCACTGGGGCCGTTGGCATTGCAAATTCATCTTTAACATCTTAATGTAACTCTTGGTCTTCCAGAGAGCACCGCAGCTCCTGGCTGTGGCACAGCACATGCACACAAACCGCTTTGGCGCTGGGGTCCCCGTCAGGTGTGGGCACAGGGTGCAAGCAGGGACCCCGTGGGCGATGCGCCCACGCTTGGGGCCAGCTGGTGACCCCACTTGTGTGGGGAAGCAAGTCGTACCCCTGCAATGCCGCCCCGACCCGCGGGGTGCACTCGGGGCTGCTCCCCTGTCCTGGCAGCAATCACTTTGGGTCACTAATCACAGAATCACAGAATCGCAGAATCCTTAAGGCTGGAAAAGACCTCTAAGATCATCTGGTCCAACCATCAACCCAACACCACCATGCCTACCAAACCATGTCCCAAAGTGCCACGTCTACATGTTTTTTGAACACCTCCAGGGATGGTGACTCCACACCTCCCTGGGCAGCCTGTTCCAGTGCCTGACCCCCGCCCCGGGGAGCATCCCAGCAAATCCCCCAGCCATGCTCTCCAGAGCAGTGCCATCAGGACCCAGCTCCTGTCTGTCTGGGGGCAACACCTCCATCCATCCTCCCTCTCTGCTCGAACAGTCCCAGCCCCCCGCCGGGCTCTCCCGGCACCCACCGCCGCTGTTTAGCAAGCTAAAGGCAGAACAGAAGTGTTCTCACCGGGCTGTGCTGCAGGGCGATGCTTGAAACAAATATCTGCCCTCGATCTTCCAGCTGGTTGATCAGAAGCCTCGCGCCAGGCACTGAGCCCTCCCAGCCCCCCGACGCTCCCTCTGCAGCCGTCCGCCCCGCAGAGCACCGGCAGCTCGCCGGCAACGGGCCGGGGGCTCACCCCGGCTGTATCGATACAAGTCCGGCATGTGAGAAGGATGCTCCACGTGAGCATGGGAAGGAGCAGGTGGATATTGGTGGCAGCAGCTTCAGGAAGGGTGGCCCATGCTGACCACCCCCAGGACAACTGCGCCGGTGTTGGGAGATACAGGGATGCCTTCAGCTGCACGCCTGGGGCGGCCGGTCCTCCCTTCTCCATGGCATTGGTTGCTTGTGTGTCACGGGGGAGCCCAGCCCCGGCTGGGAACGGCTGGAGACGTCCAGCAAAGGACCAGAGATGGATGTGGCAGAGAGGACGCGATGCTGGGCATTGCCAGGCTGGGGCCGGTGCTTGCTCCCCCCGGCTTCACCATCCAAAAATGTCCCCGGATTTGAGGCAGGAGATGCGCCTTCACACAGGGATGCAGACGAGCTGAAGCCATTCCCTGGCAGACAGGGGCTGCCCTCGACGCGCGCCTTGGCCTGAGCCTGGGGCTCCACCAGCGTGGCCGGGAGATGGAGGAGGAGGAAGAGGAGGAGGAGGAGGGAAGCGCATCACCACGGCAAGCCAGAGCCGCACATCACGCTAGCTAAACCAGAGCTGATTTTAGGAGCAGTATTCCCACTGGAATGATTTCACGTGGCAGAGCCTCCGCAGCCGCCTTGTTAAGCTGTCCCCTGCTTAATTACCACGGCCGTTAAAATCTGCCTGCCCCTGCCAGACGGCCGGGGAAGCAGCGGGCGCTTTGGAGCAGGGGAGCGAGGCAGGTGCTCAGCACCCGTCCCCCGAGGCTGCGTCAGCCCCGCAGGCACGCCGGGCACGCCGGGCTCGGGGGATTTCTCAAGCTGGAGAATTTCTCGGCACCATCCTGCTCGGGCGCTGCCAAGATGCTCATGCGGTGGCACTGCACCCCCTCCAGCTGCCAGGTCTGCGCTGGCTCCCATTAACCGCTGCCCACGCCGAGCCTTCCCACGCGAGATTAAAAAGGGGAAAGACAATATTCCCAGACCACCTACGAGCAGCAAAAGCCAGCGATGCCCGAGCCCAGCATCCCTTCCCCGTCCCTCGCAGCCCCCACCGTGGCCGGGCACGGGGAGGCGGCGGCGCCGGCAGAGGTTAATGGCGGTGGACGCGTTGCATATGGCTGGGGACGGGAGCGCTGCTTGGGGTTTTTATGGTGACTGACAGCTTGGTCTCGCGAACCATCTGGTGAGGATTCGCTAAATGTCAATTCCCATTAATGGAGCAACGCGGCCACACGTGCCTCAGAAACGCTCCCGGAGACCCCTCTGCGCGGGGGCACGATGGCGAAACCCTCTTTCATCTCATTTTAGCATGAGAAAGTCCCTTAAGCACCACAAGCCATTTTTCCTCCTCCTTCCAAGCCTGGAGCGTGCATCTTGCCCAGGGTGAACACGAGCACAGACCAGCCGTGGGGCCGGTGGCTAAGGAGGAGCCCCCCGTGCCCGGGAGAAGCCTGGGTCGGGGGGACGAAGCCTGGCTCAGCGTGGTGACCCCTGTGAAACCCTCAATTTGCCACAGGGCTGGGGGTTCCTGCTCCTCTCCGAGCCACACACCCCCTGCTCCCCCAAGAGTCCAAGGAGCTGCGGTTCTCAGCCCGGGATGCCCGGGGAATTGCACGTGCCAAGCCCCACGGGGCAGCTCCTGAGCAAGCCCGGCTTTGGGGCACAGGGGTGCTCATGCAAAGCAGCCTTCACAGGCACCGGGGCTCCCCACGGGCGTGCAGCCCCCCACCGGAGATTTCGCCCACCCTGGGGCTCATGAGAGGGGAGCGAGCAGCAACAGACAGAGAAGAGCCCTCGCATCCCGACCCCTCTCCAGCCGTTCCCGCTCCCGATTCCCTTCTGAGTTTCCTCGACCAGCCAATGCTGCAGCTCCTGCCCCGAGCGCCGAGGCACCCAGCACGTCGGTGCCGCAGCTGTGCGGCGCTGGAACAATAAACTGGATCGCTCCTTCCCACCAGCCCACGTTATTGACGACAAGAAATGATAACGGCTTTCACAGCAGCTGAAGGCGCAAGATGCTCCTTCGCCGGGGGGCTGAGAGGGGACGCGGGGTGTGTTTGGGTGAGGTTTGCTGGCACTGGGTGCTCGTGGGTGCCAAGCGAGGGAGGCGATGAGCTGAATAACCCCTGGGATGCAAAAGCCCTGACTGGCAGCTCCCAGCCACCCAAATTCAGAGCGAGCGTGCAACTCCGTCTGCATACAGCTGCCTTCAGGATAAATAGATGACATTTTAAAAATCAATGAGAACTACTACATTCACTTATCCTTGTTCATTAATAACGCTCCCGCTTGACAATACACCATACACCCCAGGCAGCAGCCGGGCAGGGATCTCCCAGCCCTGCCTGCACCCGTGCCTGCCTGCACTTCAGCGTCTGCAAGGCAATCGCAGCCCCGCAGGAACACCCCGGCGATGCAAACAAGAGGCCATAAATCTGGGTTTAGCGTTCATTGGGGCTAACAGAATTACAACGGAATGTGGCACGTGGCACAGCCAAAGGATGGGATGAAGATGGGGTGCAGCCTTTCCCCAGTTGGCACCCCCCAAAAGCGCCTGTCCCAGCAAGGTGCGACTCGGAGCTTGATGATGCACAAGTGGGAAAGTGAAAATGGAAAAATGAAAGTGGATTACTGGCACTTGGGGACGGAGGAAGGAAACCCTTCTGGGAACATCCTCTGGACCAGTGGTCTCCCAAGCGGGGTGCTGTGCCCCAGAGGATGCGCAGGGCAGCCCGCTGGGGTGTGGGAAGAAAATCGTAGTGCTTGAGTAGCGCAGGTATATGGTTTATAAATAAATAAATACACATTGACTGGGGATGCGTGGTCAGAAATTTGTTCCTGGTAGGGGTGCACGACCAAACCAGCCTGGAGACCACTGACCCACACGAGGCTTTCCCCGGGAGAGGCCAAGAGGAGGGACCCCCACCCGACGCGCGTGTCCCCAGCCCTTACCTCTGTCTTCCTCCTTCTCGCGGCCGCCCCTGCCCCTGAGCACCCGGCTCCGGCTGCTGCCATAGTCCCCGGCTTTGCCCCTCTCCGCCAGTTCCTTGGAGGTACTTTTGAACCAGGGTCCGTGCCGCCGTCCCCCCTCCGGCATCGTCGCCGCCGCCTTGAAGCCGCGGCTCAGCTGCATCACCCCCAGGTAGGGCAGCCCCGGTCCCTCGCCGGCCCCAGGGCCGCGCTGGCTCCCCGTCACCGTGGGCTCCCCAGCAAAGCCCGCGTGCAGGAAAACCAAGCTGCCGGCCGCCAGGTAGAGAGCCAGCAGCGTGAAGAAACGCACGGGTTTTCGCCGAAAATACCGCTGGAGTTTTACCAATAATTTGGCCATAGCGTCTTCATCCCTTCCCCGGCAGCCGTCGCCGCAGGGGAGCTGCTCTCCGGCCCCAGGGATGCTCCGAGGGGGGTTTTGGCCCCCCAGGCTGGAGGTGGCTCCCGGGGGGTACCGGGGGAGCAGACAGGTGCCCCGAAATCGCGGCAGAGGCTGCAGGGTGAGCCTGTGCAAAGCTATTGCCCGACTCTAAAAAGTCCAGGAGGGCTGGGGAAGGCAGCGGGGGCGGATTTTGAGACCCCCCCCTGCCGTGCACAGGGGGTTTCTCCAGCGCTGGCTGTCACCGCCGTCCCCAGTTTATTATCCTCCCAGCAAAGCCCCCCGGCCGTGCCCCGGAGACTCGGCTGATGGAGGGATCATGTTAAGGAAATCAAGGGTTTGAAGGTGATTTGAAAGCCGATCAGCTGACGCAGCTCTTCTTGCTCGCCTTTCCGCTCGGCGGCACCGGCTCTCGCAAGCATCTCTCTAATGGAAACGGCACCGTCGCCCTTTCAGACAAAGAATGAAAAGTCCCTGGACGCGTCTTGGGGCCTGAAACGCTGACTGGGACCCTTTGTCTAACGAAGCCCCATTCATCTCACTCCCAGGGCAAGAAATCTCCACCTGCAAGTCAAAGAGAAAGGCACACTCAGGAAAGCATCCCAGGACTCGGGGAGGATCGCGGTCCCCGTCCCCCCGCGGGGCAAGGAAGGATGCCCGACTCCCCGTCACCTTTCAGCCCCCGCAGAGGGGCAGTCCCACCTCCCCCCCCTCCCGGCACAAGGATGTGGGGCAGGCGGGAGACGTCGGTGCAGTGGGAGCGATGCTGGCTGCCAGCAGCCCGGGGTCGGGGACAGGGATGCGGGGGCGAGTGCCGACCCCAGAGCCCACACGGCTCTGCCTCGTCGCGCAGGAGAGGTGCCACGGGACGGCTCTGGGGCACACAGAGGGTTTCTGATTTCACCCAGTTTCACCCACAAGAGGATGAGCTGTGCACACGTGCACGCACACATCCACGCACTCGTGCGTGCCCGTGCACGCACACTCGTGCACACACACGTGCATTTCACCCCCAGACCTGAACGTCTCTATGCACCAGCCCGCCCCAAGCGAAGCCCCCGCAAGCGAGCGTCTGCCCTGGGAGCCGGGTGGGCAGCGGGGCAGGGGGCTGCGGCAAGCGGCTGCTCCAGCACCCGGGCACCCCGCAGGGCTGGGAGGCCCCATGGGAGCATGATGTCCCCACGTCGCCCCCAGCGTGGCTCTCCCACGTACTCCCGTGGCTGCGTTTCAGCCTGTTGTACCCCCAGCGAGGCTTTTGCAGACGTCGAGGCCAGGGCATCCTCTATTCTCCAGCCACGACCGAAGGGCTGACCACCCCCGTCTGCACCCTGCCAGCTGGGATCGACACAGTGCTGCCCTGCGAACGCCATGGCCGGGGCCACCCGGGGCCATCCCTGGCGGCTCTCGGCACAGGGAGGGCAGCCAGCCCAGGGAAGGGACCGTCCTCTCCAGCCCACCCATGAGCTTTTCCCTCGGGGGGATTTCTCTCCTCCAAACCCCCAAACTATGGAGGATTCGCTCCAGCCCTGCCCCGGACAAAGCCACGCTGGGTTGCATGGTGGGTCCACCTTCACGGTGGGAAACGCCGCTGCCACCGCGCCCTGCCGGCACATCGGCGGTGGCAGGGACAGCCCCGTGCCCGGGGTGTGCTGCCTGTCACGGACCTGTCTTATTTTAGGAAAGGAGACGAAAATAAATGGAAAGACAAAGTGCCATTAGTTTAATGGCCTCTACGTTCCTGCCATCTGTCTTCAGTTGATTAAATAAAAAATATTGGTGGAACATATGGCATGAATTATACATAAATATTTTAATTTGCGCTCCCAGAGCGGTTATTCAAATACCTCTGGCTCTGCCGGGTGAACTTTTGTGGAGCTCAGGGCTGGGCAGGCTGCGCGGGGTGGATCGCTGGTGGGGTACGAGCCCCTCGGGCTCCCCCAAACCGTCCCCTCCCCGGCCACGCTCAGGGCCAATGCGGCCTGAGCAAAGGCTGAGTAAACTCGGAGCAGCAGCCGAGCAAGGAGACTGCTTGTTATTCAGGCTTCTGCATCTGCAGGCACCTCCGTGGCGGGAGGAAGGTGCAGGCAGCACCCTAGCACAGCCAGGGCGGGTGGTCCAACCCCCGCCACGGTGGGCGAGCATCCCCCAGCCCGGCGGCCCCACGGATCCGTCGGCGCTTGGCCGCTCTCCCGCGCTCCCTGGCCGGCGGCCAGCGGGGAAGGGCCACTCCGTGGGAACCCACATCTTCCCTTCCGCACAAGCTGCTGCTCTGCCTTCAACCCACCTTCCCGGGGCTTTACGCGGGCGCTGAACGCGGGGCAGTTTGGGACGCTGCTGGGGTGCAAACGGGACGGCCCTGGGGCTGTCCCCGGTCCCCAGCGTCCCCGCTGCCGCCCACCCTCTTCCCCGCCTGAGCTTGGTCCTGCCAGGCTACGGCAAGGAAGCACGGCATATAAAGAAGGGGCTTAAATTACTATCATTAAGCCATCTGGAGCTCATCCTTCTCCATCATGAACTGTGGAGTCGCAGGTCAATTACTGCACATTTGCATATATTCCATTAATGCTTCTGCTAATTGTCTGGAGGAGATAATGTGCTCGGCTTACGGCTCCCTTGCTGGCTACGGTTTACAAACAGCGAGTGCGGCAAATAGAGCCGTGCCGGCGGAGGCTTGGGACGTTGGGGGGGCTGATTGGGGGGGTCCCACGCTGCTGGTGGCCATCCAGGATGGGGGATGCTGGCAGCACCTCGCGACGCTGCTCCGTGCACCCACCAGCCCTCCCCATGCTGTAGGGATGGATCCACCCCCGCGGTGCGGCAGCATCGGGGTGGAAGGACCAGCCACCTCGGCTGGACGCCGTGGGTCTCCGTCCCACCCCGCAGCCTGCAATGGCGAATATCCCACGGGGGTCGTATCCCTCCCACCCCGCTGCCTGCACCCCATGCTGCCTGCCCAGGCTCTGCCTCCCACGGGCAGCGGGGCAGCTCCTGCCAGGGGCTTGCTGGTGCCAGCCCAGCCTGCGGCGCGGCTGGAGGACACACTGACACACTTTACCAGCCAAACTAAGGAAGCTAACGGGGACATTCCTCAGCCAGCGCGGTGCAGCAGGCAGCATCGTAAGGTTGGGCTTCCGTCGGCTGCTGCGGGCGGCCGGGTACAAAGGCTGTTAGGAAAACCACTGCGGGCCGGGAGCCGCGTCGGCTGCCTCGGCACTGGCACAGCCAGGGCACGGAGGGGGTTTATTCCCCAGCCCTCGCTTAGTTATCACCCACAGTGTCCAGCTGCTCCCGGCTGCGGCTGTCAGCGGGGCTCTGCTCGGGTCCCAGGGGACGGATCCAGCCCCGGGGAGTTGTGCGGCTGGAAAGCTCCCCCCTGCCAGCAGCGCCGGGGCTGGAGCATCCCTCCCTGCCCCCCTGGACCCCCTTGGCACCTGGAGCCGAACCACGGCAGAGCCGAGTGGGGACATTTCCCAGGCACTTTGCGCTGTTAGAAGCGGGTCCAGCCGGGATGGGGGGATATGGGGGAGCTGGCTCCTCGCCTACCTCCATCGCCACGCTCCTGCCAAGAGCTGAAACTCTCGTCCCGGCAGCGGGATGCCCGGCTGAGCATCGCTCCGCACCCGGCCCACCTCCCTCTGCGGTGGCAGCAGTACCGAGGCTGGCAGAAAGCAGGCAAGCTCTGGCCGGTGGGTTTGGGGCTCTGCAATTAACTTGCTGCGGGGCCGAGTAAATTCTCATTAATTTGCAAGGTTTATCCCTTCCCACCGCCCCGAGCAGAGCCAGCGTGCGGGAAGGTGGGCACGGCTCCCGAGGGGGCTCCGCCGAGCGGCGCGAGCATCTCTGCGACCGCTCGTGACCGGGATGAATGAAGCGCCGATAAATTATACATTTGGGTCTCGTCTCCAAATTGCTCTGCAATTATTGAGCACCAAGGTTCAGTTGCCTTCAAGCACCACCTCACATCTGACCACAGCAAAACACACTGAAGGGCTCACGTGGTTCCCCCAGCACAGGAGAACAATCAGCCCATTAAAAACAGCAAATTAACGAACACAAGAGTTCCATTAGGAGGAGAAGGCGACCGAACTATCCAATTTCATCACATCATTAGCATTTCTTATCAGAGGGACAGGGAAAGAATAGGGCTTTAAAATACAGAGGGACGGGATGGAGTCTAATGACCACAACAGGGTGACGTGACGGGGGCCCTTGTCCCGCCGGAGGGCTGCGGCGTGGGTGCTAACCTCGGTCCCACGCCACGGGGCAGCCCTGGCGTGGGCGGGGAGCACAGTCCTGCACCCTGTTGAGCACCCTTGGGTGCACAGCACAGCTTCCCCCTGAAACGCTTCTGCTGAGACCTGGAAATGCAGTGGTGTGCAGCACCCAGTGCATGGTGTGCAATATCCAGTGCATGGCGTGCAGCACCCAGCGCATGCTGTGCAGCACCCAGTGCATGGCGTGCAATATCCAGCGCATGGCGTGCAGCACCCAGTGCACGCTGTGCAGGACACAGTGCACGGCGCGCTCCCTGGGCCTGCTGTCACCCAAAAGCCACCCACTTCGGTGCGGGGACCACGCGCCTTCTCAGAAAGCCCCATGTCACTCCATCCCCACCCTCGGCTCCACAGGGTGCTGGCAATGGGTGGCTGCTGCCACTGCCGAGCAGCTCCTGCAGCTTCACACTCCCGTGCCTCCCCGGCGCAGGCAGCGGGCGACGGCACCGACCAGTGACACCAGCATGGACACCCAGGGGCACTGGGCACCCTTGGTGCCGGCATCCCTCGAGCCTCTCAGCCTCCATCCCTAGGAGCGTACTCGGCGGGAGCTTGGCACTGCTGCCGGGGCAGAAGCTGGGCAATTCGAGCGCCCAGGAAAACCTGCCATCTTCTTCAGCCCCACGAAAATGGATTTTCACCCTTTCTCACTCTTTAAAAAAGAAACAGCAAATGAGACCCATCGGGCTGAATTTAAACACCATTACTGCTGGGAACGAAACTGAGCTAAACTGGGACATTGAAAATCGAGGTTTCCATCGCGGCAGGGCACGTCTGGACCATCTGATGTGTCCCCCCTCCAGCACCCAGCACCGGCCGGCCGCCTCTTCCAGGGGCGAGCTGAGCACGCCGAGCAGTCAGCTGCCTTTAAATCAAAGCAAAATTCATTTATTCAGCTACTCCCTGCCTTAATTTTGCTGAGAAACGTGTTTGTACATCCCCTCCGCCGGGAGGGGTGCGCAGGAAAGGTTCACGTGTGCTTAAAAACAGCTGACTCGGCAGCTTTCAGGTGTCGCGGCTCGCCCCAGGGAGCTGCGCCAGGGTCGGATGCCGGGGTCGGATGCTCCCCAGGCTCCGTGTGCTTCCCTGGGGAGCTTTTAATTCCCTTCCATAGGCCAAGCCACCAAGATACGCAAAGGAAAAAAACCTCTTATTTGGGATTTATTGGCCTGATTTGTAAATCCAGAGCGGGACTTGCCCATCTGCTGATAGATTTCTGCGCGGGATTTCCAAGCGTGTTGGAGGGTTTGTAAATCTTCCTCCTCGCTGGGAATCGATGGAGGGGTTTAGACTGAAATTAGGCGGCTGACTTCCTCGCTTATGGGCAAAAACTGATTTTTAAATATTCTGGAGAAGATTTATCAACCATCTCAGCACTTGCCCAGGGCGAGGGGAAGCTGCAGCCACAAGCCCAGCTGGGCACGAGGCACCAAGCTGGGGAGGTATCGCAGATCCTTTCATCCGGAGGGACGAGTCTGCCCCAGACTAATTGATTAACGTCTATAAAAGGCCTCGAGAGCCACAGAAACGGGGCCGTGCTAATTGCACAGCCTCCTATTAGCGCTCACTCCACTCTCCAGATGAAAACCTGCGTGGCACCAGCCCCGTTTCTGCGAGGGCTGAGCTATAAATAAACCCTGGGGCGATGCGCTGGATCCTGCCCCGGGTTATTTCGATGCACCGAGAACGAGCGGCCAGCGCTACGCAGAGAAGCCCAGGGCCTGCAGCACATCCCAGAAAGGCTATTTTATTTAACCAAGCTGATTTAAGCAAAATTAGCCCCATTTTTAAACATTACATTTGCCGTTGAGCTACCCGGGACTGCTAATTCCCACAACCGCCCCAGACCCCCACCCAGGGGATGCTGATGCCCACCCGCACCCCACAGCCATCGGGTGGCACGGGGTGGGGATTTGCTGTGGGGATCTGCTATGGGGCAGATGAGGGGCTCCCGAAACAAAGCCAAGCCAGGGCGCAGCGGGGTCATCCAGCCCCTGGATGCCTTCAGGCCACTGATTTCCAGGTAATCCCACCTCTGCAGCCCGCAGAAGCTTGCGGGGCTCCGCTCGCTTCCCCGCGTATTTTGCTTTACAACAGCCCAAGCGGAGCCCAAAAGGGGGGTTTTTGCCTGGCGCTCTGTTCCTCTGCACGCAATTCCATCCAACCCGTTCCAGCCTCTTGTAGGATGAATTCCCCTTGCAAGTGTGAAAGCGGCTCATAAAGAAAAATGTTTTAAGCCATGAATCATTTCAAAAGCACACGCCACGATGCCGAAGGCAGAGAAGGAAATAGCCGTGTATTCCGGGGATTTAGGCAGGCAGAGGATACCGGGGAATTGGGGGGATGATTGACATGAGCCAGCACAGCAGGGATGCTGCAGCCGCTATACCTGGTATCCCCACCCCGGCTGCTGAAACGCACCCTACGTTACAGCATTTTTATTATTATTGTAATTAATCTGCAACAACCCCAAATGCGTGCGTTATCTGACTCTCCTCACCAGCGTTATCCCATCTGCCAGTACCCGGGTTTCCTTTGGCAGGGCCGGAGCATGTTTGTGGAAGGAGCAGGGAGCTCCCTCGTTTGCTACCGTGGCTAATTGCATTTGGAGAGGTGCGCACGGGGCGGGCGCTGGGGAGCGGGCAGGATCCGTCTTTGCTTTCAGCAATAGAAACAAATAACTCAGCACAACCCTCGCCTGCTGCATCCCTGCCGGCCACCAGCATCCCTCCCCGAGCATCCCTGCTGCCGGCGTCAGCCCCATCCCCACAGGCAATGCTGAGACCTCTATTTCCCCATTATTTCCACATTTTTCCTTCCGAGGCCAGAACGGGAGCTCCATTTGGATGCGAACGGTGTCAGGGCTGTGTCAGTGGGCACATCTCCCAGCGGTATTTGGGAGAGGTCACCCCGGGGAGGTCTCGGTGACACTAAGGGATGCTCCCCGGACTGCCGCAGGGTCCGCGCTCCCTCTCCCCCTGCTTGCCACCCTTGCCCGTGGCACCTTTTCGACACTTAAGCCCTGTGAAAAAGGTGATTTAACGTCATTCAGATGACACTGTGTATCTGTAAATGGGCTTAACTTAATGAGTTTTAATACGTATTATGTTCTAGGTATTTCATACCCAGTCTGCAAAATCCAGTTATGGTTTTCAATAAGACTTAGCGAGCTGAGACGTGCACCGGAGGGGATGCGCGCTCACACCGGGCTGCTCCGAACTGGGCGAGGAGGACGAGGAGGGCGGGAGGAAGGCAGGGGCTGTCCCCCAGGGAGACGTAGCCGGATCCCAGCCAGCTGCTGGCTCAGCAAAGCCCCCCCCACCCCAGACCAAGCGCTGCCTGCAGCTGCCTCCAGCAGCCTGGAAGGACGAGGTTTAAGATATAAGGGCTGGCCTCTTTCAGATGCAACGCCGGGGCTGGCCAAGCCGGGCAGAGCACCGCCGGCTGCACTGCAGCAGGCAGGGCCAGCCACCGTCCTGCGGCGGGGACGGCAGCGGGCAGGCAGCCCCCGGCAGTGCACGGCCCCCCGTGCCCGTGCCTGCGGGTCACGGCTCCGGCGGCGGCACCGCTCACCATCCCCAAAGCCTGCAGCCACTCCTGCGGCTGGCTGGGCCGTATCCTGGCACAGGCCGAGGGGACAGCACGGGCAGAGGGCGGCTGCCTCCACACCTGCACCGTCCCCGCCGCGGTGGCAAAGCCACCCCGAACCGCAGCCACCGACACACCCAGAGCCTGTGGGCTCCTTATTTCAGAGAAAGCCGCGACGCTGCTGTTTTTCTCTCTTGTGCTTAACGATGAGGAACAAACCCCGCAGCCACACCGGAGCAGCCAAGTGGCACGGTTTTACCCCGCGGTTTTGAGCACCGGAGCCAGTCCTGGCTCCTGGATTCACAGGAGGTGATGAGACTCAGCTGCCACGCGTCGAAGAGAGGTCCCCCGGGAGAAACCCAGATGCACCCCACCAGCAGCTCCTACAGGACCACCCCCTCGTACATATAGCAGCATAAATCTCATAGAGACCACGACGGGGTCCATGGGGGCCATGGGAGGTGTGATCCCCGGGGAGGGTGGCTTAGCCCCACCGAAATATCTTCCACAGGCGCTACAGGACGGCCCGGCATGTTCCGTCCACGATTAATCCCCACGGGCCTCCAAGGCGGGGAAGAGCCAGAACTAATTTGCCTGTAAAGCCCATGCTCAGCTCCTGCAGGTCTCTGCCACAGAGACTTCACTCAGCCCTCAGTAATCTGGGATTATACGCAGCGCTGGGGCAATTAAGAAAAAGAGCTTTTCAAGCAGCAGACAATGCCTTCTGCAACCTATTTAAATTAATATAGTGAGAAAGATTATTTCTTGCAGCCCTTGGTTTAAAGCCTCCTTTCCCGGGGGGGCTGATTTCTTTCTTTTCCTGCACACCCAGCAGCATCACATCCTGCTGCACGCAGGAGATGGAGGCCCGGTTTGGGAAGAGATTTGCCTTTCCCGTGGAGACTGCAGGCTCCAGGAGGGACCGGGGTTACCCTGAGCCCAGCGCGGCACAGGGGACAGACAGTGCCGGGAGCAGGGGACGGTGACTGCCTCTGCTTGTCCCCACGGGATGGAGGCGTCGCCCAGCGGCCATCTCCCCCCAGCTCCCCGGCAGTGCTGCCGGACCCCTGCACGTCGCAGCTCACCGCAGAAAGCCCAGCACATCGCAGGCTCTTCCTTGGAGCGTGGCACTGGAGCGCTCCCCAAAATGACCCAGCTGAGATGGAAACCCCCAGACCCGCTCCAGGGGCAGCATCCCCCGCAGCCGGGGGGGAGCGGTGGGCACTGCCCAGCAGAGGGTGAGCCCGGAGATCACTGCAAATCCACAGAGAGAGCAATCGGCTCCGCAGATCGCATCCCAACCCTCTGATGTATTCCCCTGGGTCCCCCCACATGGCCTAGGATCGTGCTAGCGAGAGCCAGCCCCTGCTCCTCCCGGGCCCCGGAGATCCCCGTCCCACCTGGGGCAATGAAGGTGTCCAGCAGCACATTGGGCGTCTCACTCCTCGCTGAGCAGCGCGGAGTGAACACCAGGTCCCCCTGCCCCATGCTCGTCCCCCTGCCCCAGGCTGAGCTCCAGGCTCCAGAGGGGACCAGCACATCACGAAGGAGGTACCGAACCACGGAGATTTGTATCCCAGAGCAGAGCCAGCTCCCTGCACAGCTCGAGGCGATTGAGGACTTGGTAGTCCCAAGGGGGACAGGAGGTGAGAAGAAGCAAAGATTTTCCTGGGGTCTGCTGGCCAGCAGGGACCGAGCTGGGAGAGATGCTAAACCCCCAGGGAGGCTGTATCCCCATGGGGTGAAGCTGGGAGAAGGGGATCCTGCGCCTCAGCCCAGGAAAGCGTGACTTTGGGTGGGAGCCTGGAGGGCTGGGGGTGCTGAGGGGTGGCTCTGGGCACCCAGCCCAGCCTTGCGTGGGGCTGCGTGGGGACACGGTGCCGGGCAGAGGCTTGGCTCCAGCATGAGGCTGCAGTGAGCACGACAAGGAAATAGCGGCTAAGGAAACCTCAGAGGAGGGTGTAGCTGGAAGCCGGGGATGGGGTAACCCTGTCCCAGGCTGGCCGGAGCCCGTGGGCTGGTGGCCAGGGTGAGAGTCACTGCCAGGGTGACAGCGAGGGCAGCTTGCTGGGGTGCTGTAGGGCTGGTGGCACCCCGATCTGCTGCCAGGGCTGGGGAAAAGTTTCCCCGGGAAGGACGAGGCTTTTGTCTCTGGGAGAGGAAAAACAGCCGCATGCCCTGGCTGGGCTCCGAGGGGACGGGGGCACCATGGGGGCTCCCCCATCCGCCCAGCCAGGCTGCAAAGGGGCAGCGCCGGGACCCCACGCATCAGGGACCCTAAAGCCAGGGGGGAGATCTGGGCAGGGGTGAGCGGTGCCGGACCCAAGCGCCTGCAGCCCTGCCGCCGCAGGCTGGCCTCGCCTCCTTGGGCACGGGGCTCTGGGAAAACCACCCAAAAGCTGAGCAAAACCCCACAGGGAATTTTCCCTGGCCGCACCCCGCTCCCTGGCAGGCCTGCGCACGAGCGCCGCGTACAATAAATAATAATAACTGCTAATGAACCCCGGCTCGGAGGGACCCCTCATGCTTAACGGTGTCGGACATAACAAGGGCCAGCCGGCACTCGCCGCCCAGCCAGGCGAGCGGGGTCCCGAGCCCAGGGAAGGGGCAGCCCATTATAAAGGATAACTCGGCACAAGTCCCCGGAGAGGGGAAGGTTACGGCACTCGCAGGGTGGGAAGGTGCAGGTGGGCCAGGGCCAGGCCGGGTGGGGGCACCCCGGGGCCGGGGGCTTGGTCCCCGCTGCCGGACTGTGCTTCCCGGCTTTGGATTGCCGAGAAACTTTATTTAATCCTGCCTCACGGAAGAAACGGTCTACGACGCTCAGCTCAAGGTAACCTTCACACGGTTCTCCAACCGCCTCTGCTTTTCCTGCACACGTTTTCTTTTTTACCTTTATATTAAAATATTCCAGTAAGTTGTCAGCATGGATATCGCAAGAAGAAAACAAAGAGGGGAGGTGTATTTGGAAGGAATAGCATCTCTCCCCATTTCCCTTGCCCAGACGTTCCTGCACAAAGTCTCGGGAGGAGGAGAGCTCTCTCCCTGCCTGCCTCCTGCTCCTCTCCGAGGCGAGAAACCCTTTCCAAAGCAGAACACAGAGCGAGAAAATCTCTGCCGAGGTGAGAATTATTAACAACTCCTGCAAAGCATCCTTAACCCCTGGGGAGCCGGGAACCTCTCCCACCTCCTCCCTAACT
>VYZW01066401.1:0-12879 GCA_013401315.1 Balaeniceps rex
GCCCGGCGTCGTGCGGCCCGGAGCGCACCGGGCGCCTCAGCTTAGCTCTTCTGGCGCGGGGCGGCGCGGCGCGGCGCGGTGCGGCGCGGTGCGGAGCGGAACGGCCCAGTCCCGTCCCCTCAGCGCCCCGCCGCCATCTTCCTCCACCGGCACCGACGACGGCGGCAATGCGCCTGCGCGAACGCCACCGGGGAACTCTGGGACGGTGGCGGATAAGGGCCGGTCCGGCCCCGCCCCGGGATGCAAAGTAGGAGTCCTCCCGCCATGCACCGCGCGCAACCGGTCGCTCCGCACGGGGATCAGCCGCAGAAACGCTAAAATTTCTGACAAAAAGGAGGATTTCGAGTATGAAAAGCGAGAGCGTCGCTTGGGAGTGTGACGCTGATGAGTAAAGGCGCGGGAGCGTGAGACACGCCTCACCATGAGTGCAAAATTACAGTTTGGGAGAGGTTCAAATAGCGCTGAGAGTACAGTACCATTTGTGCTCGCTTCGGCAGCACATATACTAAAATTGGAACGATACAGAGAAGATTAGCATGGCCCCTGCGCAAGGATGACACGCAAATTCGTGAAGCGTTCCATATTTTTGGGACCATCGACTAAACCCCGCCACCCCGGGTTGCTCTGTTTTGCCCCCCGCACCGTGCCGGGGGTGCCCCCGAGACACGGGCCGCGGGGTGTACCGGGCACGGGGAGGGCAGGCATTGCCGCAGGCGCAGCCCGCCAGCCTCATGGGGAAGGTACATTCCCCCCCCTGCCAGAGGAGAGGGGCCCCAGGGGTGAGGGAGGAGACGGGCACCCCAAAACCTTTGTGTCCCCCGGCCCGGGGGCCTCAGCCCAGCCCTGCTCAGGTCCCCATGTGGCGCAGACCCCAAAGGGACACGCGGCTGAGGGGGCGAGACCCCTGCCCCGCACTGGGGCACCCCGCAGGAGGAGAAGGTGGAGAGGAAGGAACCCCAGGGAGGGTGGTGGGCAGGGACCCCCGCCCAGCCCACTGCCCACCCCACCCCTGCCCCTGCCTGGGGACCATCCAGGGTGAGGAAGACCCTGGCTGACCTTCGGCCACTCGAGGAGCCACAGGGAAGGGGCGGCAGCAGGGCAGGGGGGCTATGTCGGCTGCTCCATGTCTCTGGTGTGAGGGACACCCCACTGCCACCCACCCTGCCGTACCCCCTGCCCTGTGCCCCCCTGTGCCCATCATGGAGCTGCAGCAGCGTGAGGGCGATCCAGCCCCCCGGGCAGTACCGTGGGTCTTTATTTAATCGCTCTTTTACAGCAGGCAGGCTCTGCTCTGGCAGCGAGCAGTCAGGGTCCCAGGGCCAGCCCCAGCACCCGGCCCTGCCCGGGCCCAGGGCAGACCCCCCCGACCCACTCAGCCCCCCCGAGGGTACAACCGCACCGAGGGGGAGTTGGGGCCAGCCCTGCCCTGGTGCTCTGACCCTCCCCAGCACCTGGACCGTCCCGTGGGGATGGTGGCCCCATGCCGGCGGGAGGCATGCAGTCAGGCCCCCCAGTTCAGCTCTGGGGGCCCGGGGTGGCCAGAAGCCCCGGGACCCCGGGTCGTGCTGCGGTGACGGCTGGGGAGGGGGTCCATGGGGCACCGTGGCCCCGCTCAGACAGTGCTCTCCTGGTAGCTGTCGTCCTCCAGGAACGGTGTCAGCCTCCTCCCGGGGCTGGACACCACCGGGGCCGCATCCTGCCCTGGGGCCGCGGGCCCCTGGGGGTCCTCATCGCTCTGCTCCCTGGCAAAGTGCACAAAGACCTGCGGGGAGGGCAGGGTGAGGGCAGCACCGGCAGGACCCTGGCCCCCGCGCCCTCGTGCCCCGCGTCCCCCATCACCTGGTCAAGAGTGGTCTGGGACACGGAGTAGTCCTCGATGTGGCAAGGGCCGCGGTGGGCTGCCAGGACGCTGAAGACGCTGGCCAGGGAGCCGGCAGCGGAGGGCAGCTGGTACTGCAGCAGCCCCCCGTGCCGCTCCTTCAGCACGATGCCGGGGAAGCAGCGCTGCATCAGGCTCTCCACCGGCGCTGGCCCGGTGCTGCCCACCCGCACGACCACCGTGTAACCGTCCCCAAACCTGCATGGGAGAGGGGGGCATTGCTGCAGGCACCGGCTGTGTCCCCATCCCCGCAGGGCGGCCGCCCCTCGCTGCCGGAGCCCTCCCCGAGCTCCGAGTCCCGTTACCTGTTCTTGAGGTGCTGGACGCTGCCCAGGCAGCGGAACCGGCCGTTGACCATGATGGCCATCCTGGTGCACAGTGCCTCGCACTCCTCCATGCTGTCAGGGCCGGAGGCGTGAGGCCCCGCGGGCAGAGGGGTGCTCCCCTCCGGGGGTGCCGCAGACCCCGGGATGGGGGGGCTCACCTGTGGGACGTGAGCACCACGGACCTGCCCTCCCGGATGACGCTGAGGATGCAGTCCCACAGGAACCGCCGGGCTCGCGGGTCCATCCCCGTCGTGGGCTCATCCTGCAACGGCCCCGCCGGCAGCGTCAGCCCGGGCAGGGGCCAGGTGCTGCCGCGGGACCCCCCCGCTGCCCCCACTCACCAGGAAGACGACGGGCGGGGAGCCGAGGAGGGCTATGGCCGTGGAGAGCTTGCGCTTGTTGCCCCCGCTGTACTTGCCTGCCGGCCGGTCTGCGTGCGGCCCCAGCCCCAGCTTGGCGATGCCCCACTGAGCCACCTGCGAGAGACACGGAGGGGATGAGGGTGGGGGTCCCCTGGGACGGGGCGGCCGGGGCACGGGCCCTACCCTGGGGGTCTCCTCCTCCGGGACACCGCGCAGGCGGCTGTAAAACTCGAGGTGCTCCCGCCCCGTCAGCAGGTCCGTGATGGCGTCGAACTGGGGGCAGTAACCCATGTGCTGGTGGACGGACTGCAGGTCGGTGAGCACGCTGCAGGGACGGGGACACGGCTGAGCACGCAGCGGGGACACGGCTGAGCACGTGGTGGGGACGGGGACAAGCTCCAGGGACAGGGACGAGGCCGAGCACGCTGCGGGAATAGGGATGAGCACGCTGCAGGGATGAGGATGAGGATGAAGCCGAGCGCGAGCACGCCGCAGGGACGAGGGCGAGGAGGAGCGCGGGGCGGGGACGGGGACAACAGCACGCGTGCCGCGGGGACAAGGAGAGGGGGAGCGGCGGGTCGGCCGTGGGGTCCCTCCGTCTCGCCCACCTGTGCCCTTTCAGCCAGGCCTCCCCCAGCGTCACCTCCGTGTCCCCCGTCAGCATCTTGAAGGTGGAGGTCTTCCCTGCGCCATTCACCCCCAGGAGGCCGAAGCACTGCGGGGCGCAGACCGGGGTTACGGCAGCCCCGGCCCTGGCCGCAGCGCCATCCGTCCGTCTGTCCAGCACTCACCTCCCCAGGGGGGATGGCCACACAGAGCCGGTCCACCGCCGGAGCCTTCCTGCGCCGGTACACCTGCACGGCAGAGCCCAGGCGGCGCTGGGTGCTCCCCACCCGTCACCCACCGGCGGGACCGGGGGCTACGGGAGAGGCTGGAGCCCCGCAGCGAGGGACGGGGCAGGGTCCGGCCCCATGGCACGCACCTTGGTCAGGTCCTTCAGCAGCAGGAGGTGGCCGTGCGGGGGGGTGCTGCCCACCCTCGCCCGCTCCCTGGCCACGTCCCGGTCCTCCTCCCCCAGCGAGGGCAGCCGCAGAGCCCGCGGCCTGGGGGCAACAGCAGCAGGGGCACTTGCAGGGCTGCCTGCCCCACGGCTGCCCCACGGCCGCCCCACGGCCACCCCATCTCTGGTCCTCACCCGAGCCGCAGGAAGAAGCGGTATTGCAGCAGGAGGGTGAAGAGGAAGAAGATGACGCCCTCAACGGCCATGGCGAACATGTTCTTCCCTGCCAGATCCCAGGACAGGGGGGACACGAAGCGCTTGTCCCCTGCGAGCGGCAAGAGGAGCTGTAGGAAGGGGGGACGCCGGGGAGGGCCCCCACGCTGGCCGGGCTTTGGGGAGGGGAGCAGCCCTGACGCCCCCGGACTCACCGAACCTCTCGAAGGCGTCGGCCATTGCCTGGTTCTTCACCATGTCGATGAGGCCTCGGCCCAGGCAGAAGTGGGGGAAGACGAGGAAAACTTTCTTCAGGATGCGGTTGATGTTGTTGAGTTTCTGCCGGGGCGGCAAGGAGAGGGGTAGGGGAGCTGGTGCTGGCCCCACAGGGACGGGACAGGGGTCCGGGACAGCCCGGGGGCTCACCTGGTCCACGAAGAGCTCCAGCACGAAGGTGGCCACGCTGCCGTTGATGCCGATGAAGAGGTTGATGCACGTCAGGGCCACGTAGGCGGTGCTGGGGATGCTGAAGAGGAAGGAGGCCGGGTACATCAGGGGGGTGATGGACCAGCTGGGGGGGCAGAGAGGCAGGGGCTGGCTGGGGTGCACCTCCTGTCCCGGGGGGCACGGCACGGCGAGCCGGCACCCGCCCCCCATCACCACGACCCCCCGAGCCAGGGCTGCCCCCAGCCCCGCTCAGAGCCCCCGGTGCCCCCCCCGCTTCCCTGGGGGCCAGCCCTGGGGGGCTGAGCCCCGGCTGGGCTCCACTGGCCCTTCACCCGTAGAGCAGCAGCAGCAGGACCAGGGAGGGCAGGTTGGCGGAGGACACGTAGGACTTCTGCTGGAAGCAGAGGAAGATGAGGATGACCAGCAGCGCCGGGACCAGGTAGTTGCACTGCGGACATGGAGAAGCCAGAGCGGGGGTCACAAATGGGACCTGGCCCCCCGGGAGCTGTACCCCAGCCCTGTCCCTGTCCCGCACCATGTCCCAGGCGAAGTTGCCCAACCAGTAGGTGATGGGCTTCATCCCGCTGACGAACTGCAAGTGCTTGGCCTTGCTGACCCGCTCCTCGATGAGGAAGAGCACGAAGCTAGCCGGGACGAAGGACATGGCGAAGATCACGCAGATGGAGACCAGCACGTCCACCGAGGTGGCCATCCTACCGCCGAGGAAAGGGCTCAGCCGGGGATGGCGGGGGGGCTGCGGGACCCCTGTCCCCAGCACTCACAGGGCGGCCTCCGAGAGCTGCTCCTTGGTGAGGTTGAGGGGGTGGTTGGTGGCCGTGATGCCGTAGAACGTGGGGTCGGTCCCGGCGGGCAGCCGGGCACGCAGCAGCCCGTTGCTGGCCACGTTGAGGAAGGAGACCATGGCGTGCCAGCCCTTGTTGTTGAACCAGACCTGCAGCCCAGGGGAGCCCGGCGGCTCAGAGCCCCTCTGCCGCCCCGGCACCCACCCCGGCACCGCCGCTGGCTGCGCCCGCAGCACCCGCTCCCCGCCGGGCTCCCGCTCCCCTCCAGCCCCGGCTGGGCTCGGTCCTTCTCGAGCCGCTCCAACCCTGGATGGGGACCCGGGTGCTGCGTCCCGTGCTGCCTCCCAGCTCTCGCCCCTGCGGGACCCCCAGCCCCGGGGCCGGGCGCACCTTGATGTTCCTGCGAGCGTCCAAGCCCTCGATGAAGCGGCTGAGGTTGCCCAGGAGCCAGTCCGAGGGGCTGCCCTGGGGGTGGGAACACAGGGTGAGGAGCGGGCTCAGCCCAGCACCCTCCCAGCGCCGATGCCGGCGCCGACCCGGGGGGGGCAGAGGCCCGGCCGTACCGGGGTGACGTTGAAAAGTGCCCGGAGCTCCAGCACCGCCTCGTCCACCTCTGCTGCTGACGGCAGGGGCTGGGAGCTGCCAGCGCCCAGAGAAAAGCCACCGTACCTGCGGGGGAGAGACGGGCACTTCCAAACCTGCCATCCTGCGGAAACCCTCCCAGCCCCTCCGCCCTGCCCTGGGCACCCCACCCGCCCAGACGCCACGGCGAGGGGCACGCAGTGAAGGGCTGAGGTTGCCCAGATGAGGACTCTGCCCGCGGACTGCTCAGGCTCTGCCCGACCCCGCAGGGGAGCTCCCGCTCCTTCCACCCCATCTGCGCGAGACCCCAGCCCCTCCCCGGGCTCACCTCTGCTCGTTCACCCACTTCTTGTTCCTCAGCCTGAAAGAAATGGGGGTGGGGGGGAGAAATACCCCCGAGGAGACGTTACGGCAGCACCTGCCCACCGGCTACAAGCCCCCCGGCGCTGCCCCCTTACCCTGTGGTGCCCTCGCTGCCTCCAGCCCTGGCTGGGTTTGGTCCCCAGCATCCCTCCCTGCCTCCTGCGCGGCGGCAGCTTGTGCCAAAGCCCTGCCCCGTCTTCCCCGGGGTGTCCCCGCGGCGTCCCCGCAGTGTCCCTGGGTGTCCCCAGGGTGTCCCCAGCCCCAGCACTCACCCTTGGCGGATGATCTGGGGGTAGGTCTTCACCAGGTAGTCGGAGATGTTCCTGCCCGTCAGGTTCTGCAGGACATCGCCCGTGCCCCTTTGCACCTGCGGGGATGGACAGACAGGCTGGACGGACACACGGCCCTGCTGGCCTCCCCAGAGCATCACCCGCACCCAGCAGCGCCGGTCGCCCAGGGCTGGGCTGACCCCGCTGTGGGCTGGGGGTTACCTGGGGCGGCTGGAGACCCCCGGCCCCCTCGGGACAGTCGGGCAGCATCCTGCGAGCCCCCGGCCCGCTGCACCGGCAGGGGGGGGATGGCTCAGCTGGCGTCCAGTTCCCGCGCCGCAGCGCTTCCAGCAGGGCTGGGGGGGCCGGGGGGGCCGAGAAGCCGTCGGGGTGGGAAGCTGGGGGGCACGGCCCCATCCTGGGCACCCAGCACCGCGGAGGGGAGAGAGACCCCTGTTACCAGCCCGGTGCGAGCCAGAGGCATCGGGACCTGCCGCCGCCTGCGTCTGCCATCGCCCCCCTGCCACGGGGATGGCTGGGGGGTCCCGCTGCGTGGCACCAGCTGGCAGGGCTGCTCCCGGGGGAAAGGCAGGCACCAAGGCGGGGTCCGAGCCCAAGCTGCCCCCTCCCAGCCCCTCCAGCCCCCCGTCCCCGCGGGGTGCCGGCACTCACGCCTCCCCAGCATCCTTCATGCACTTAGTGCCGAAGCCCGGCTCGGCCAGGAGCGCGGCCAGCAGCCGAGCCGTGTCGGGGTCGCCCGGGGCGTCGTTGCTGCCGGGAGATGTGGGAGTGAGCTGGGGGCAGCAGGGGAGGGGGAACACGGGAATGAGGGACACGGGGGGGACACAGGGATGGGGATGCACCTGAAGAAGGTGAACTGCTGCCCGTACATCCCGGGCTGGAGCCGCAGCGGTGGGTACTTCCCGAAGGGCGGCACGATGAGGCTGAAGAGCAGCGCGATGCAGACGAAGACGGCGGGCAGGACGATCTGCCGGGGGGCCAGGGGTCAGGGCCGGCTCCGCACCCTCCTGCCCCATCCCCTCCCCATCGCGGCCCCGTCCCATCCCCGTCCCCCGGCCGTACCTGCGCGAAGAAGCCCCGGGTACTGCGTCGGGCATGGAGCATCCTCTTGATGAAGAGGGCGCGGAGCTGCTGGCGGGTGAGCGCCCAGCCCCTCACCCTGCGGCAGGCCTGGCCACCCACCCCACGCAGCAGGTCGGTCTCCCGGGGCTCCTCCGCTGCAGGGGCAGAGATGGGTCTGGCCCCGGCGCCGGCAGAGCCGGTGGCGAGGGGCAGGGTCTCGTGCCGGGTGGCGTGCGGGGACAGGGTGCTGAATGCGGGGACGCGACAGGAGCCCCCCGGCCCCCCCAGTCCCCAGCTCCTACCTCGCCGGGCTCCTTGGGCTCAGCGTAAAGGAGAGGAAAGAGGGGTTACAGCCACGCCGGCGCCTGCCCGGCCGGGGTTAGCACTGACCCAGGGCAGAGCCGGCTCCCCAAACTATCACAGCCCCCCCAGACTCCCGCGGCTGCCCCCACGCCAGCTTTATCTCCAGGAGAAGGGGTCTGGATACGTCCCCTGCGATTTCATGTCCCATCCCAACCCCTGCTCCCCTAAACCTGCCGCTGTCCCTGCTCCTCGCCCTGCCCGGCGCCCCGGGGGACACCCTGGGGCCGGGTGGGAGCGATGCCGCACGAGGCCCCCCTGCCCATCCAAAGGGATCGTGCCCGAGGGGATGCCCGCTTGGGTGGACGCGTGCCCGCACGGACGCGTGCCACGGCCCCAGCCCAGGGGGTGAAGGCAGGGGGCACCCAGCGGCAGGGGCTGGGCAGCTCAGGGGTCCCAGGTCTCAGTTCCCCCCTCCTTACCCAGCTCCCCGTCGGCTGCTTCTGCACCCCCCTCCTCGCCGGGGGCTGCTCCTCTCCTGGTGCCTGACAAAATGGGGGTGAGAGCGGCAGGGTGGGACTGGGGCTACAGCCGGTGACACCTCCATGGGTGCTCCCAGCGGGGACCCCAGCCCTGGGAAGGGCGAGGGCCACATGGGGTGCTGGGGACACCCGCACCCCTCTGCTCTGGGCTGCTGAGCATCTCCCCATGGCACCCTCCACACCCCGGCACCCCGAAGCTCAGCCCCAGCTAGCACCACGGCGTTTTACCTGCTGAGTCAGCATCCACCCCTGTGTCCTGGGCCACCTTCAGAAAGATCTGAGGGTGGGAGGGGGCTGGCATTAAACACGGCCGCCAGCGCTCACCGCCCCGGCGAGGCAAATCCCCCGGGTTGCGGGCAGAGCTCCAGGGAGGGTGGGCACCCCAGGAGCCGCAGCTTCTCCGGGTACCTCTTCCAGGGTGGTGTCGGATATGCCGTAGCTGGAGATGCCCAGTTCCCTCAGGCGGGCGTCCAGCTCACAGAAGAGGTCCCCAAAGGCCCCGTCCTTGGCCCCGCTGTAGGGCAGGACGAAGAGCACCTCGTGCCCGATGTCCTCCACCAGCCGGGAGCCGGGGACCAGCTTCTGGATCAGCGCCGACAGCTGGGCCACATCTGGGGTGACAGGGAGGGCTGGGAACCTGGGGCAGGAGCCAGTGGCCGGCGCAGGAGCTGGCCAAAGCTGGCATGTGCCCTGCACCCCGGTCTGGGGGTCCCTGGGGGGGGTTGCAGGGGGCAGGAGGGCAGGGAGCCCCTTCTGCCCCACCAGTGCAGGGGGGCCGAGAGCCAGCGGCGGGGCTGAATGCGCCCACAGGACCCCCAGCTGATGGGGGACACGTGGGGAGCGCCCGGGGGGTGACACCGCGCTGAGGGCACAGGGAGGGACGGGACCCTCACCCACGGCGCTGGCCTCGCTGCCCAGGCCCGTGTCGCTGCTGTGCTCCGAGTCGCTGCCGTCCTGCGGGAGAGGGCGGCTGGAGCCTGGCGCCCTGCGGCAGGATCTGGCCCCGAGCCTGGGGCTCGGCACTGCTCCGATAGCCGGGACGGAGGCACTGGCCACCCTTTTGGCTGATGCTCGGCGGGGCTGAGGGACCCACCTTTTTGGTGGTGCCAGGGACGGTGCCGGTGCTGCCGCCTGTCCCGACCTGCTCCCGTTTCACCAGGGTGAGGTGGTAGCCGGTGCCCAGCCTGGCCTTGAGGAAGAGCGGGGACCCGCAGCAGCAGAGCCGGCCCTGCGAGATGATGGCGGTGCGGTCCCCCAGCAGCTCCGCCTCGTCCATGTAGTGGGTGGACAGGATGATGGTGTGGCCTGGGGGCAGGCAGCGGGCTGGACCCCCTTGTTGGACCCCCCTTTGTGGGCATCTCCCCTCCAGCATGTCTCCCCGCTGCCGGTTCCCCACGGCTGGGGGGCTCAGACGCACAGAGGGGGAAGCGGGGTCCCCCCAGCCCTGACCTTTGCGGTACTTGAGCAGCAGCTCCCAGATGCTGCGGCGGGAGTAGGGGTCGACGCCGGCCGTGGGCTCGTCCAGGATGACCACCCGGGAGCCACCCACGAAGGCAATGGCCACCGAGAGCTTCCGCTGCATCCCTCCTGCGGGGCAGCAGGGACAGCGTTGGGGCGTGCCGGGGCCGCGGACCCCCGCTCGGGTGCCGATCCTGCCCCCCGCACGCACCCGAGAGGTTCCTGGTCTGCTCCCGGCGCTTGTGGGGCAGCCCCGTGTCCTGGATCAGCTGCTCCATCTCCGCCTTCACCCGCTCCTCCGACAGCCCCTTCAGCCGCCCGTAGAACCAGACGTGCTCCTCCACCGTCAGGCTGGGGCGGGCAGGGGTGAGGCGGGCAGCCCTGCCTGCGCCAGCCCCCGGCACTGCTCCCCCCTGCCTGCCCTGCCCCTGCCTACATGTCGAAGAGCACGTTGTGCTGGGGACACGTCCCCATGGTTTTGCGGATGCTGTCGATATCAGAGCGGATGTCCCAGCCCAGGATAAAGGCAGTGCCCGAGGTGGGGGGCAGCAGGCCGGTCAGGATGGACCTGAATGCGGGACCGGCACGGAAAGGGGGTCACGGAGCACAGGACCAGCCGGGGTGCCCTGCTCTGCGCTGGGTGCTCAGAGCCCGGCCTCGTGGGGACCCGGGTGGGGACAGCGCCAGGGCAGAGCCAGGCTCAGCCCACCTGGCCAGACCCCAGCCCCTCCAGCTCACATGGTGGTGGTCTTGCCGGCCCCGTTGTGGCCCAGGAAGGAGGTGATCTGCCCCTCGTAGAAGTCCAGGCTCAGCCCGTTGACGGCCACGCGGCTGCTGTTGCGGTAAATCTTCACCAGGTTGCGGATGGAGACGCCGGGCTGGAGCTGGGCAGGCGGCTCCTCCACCAGCACTGGAAGCCACCGGAGGGTCATGTCCCGGGCAGGACCCCTCGCCATGGGGGGCAGGACCCCTCGCCATGGGGGGCAGGACCCCCCGCTGGCGGGGGGGCAAAGCCCGGGCGGGAGGGCTCGAGCCCAGCTCCGTGGCTGCCGCCCTTCGGCCGCACGGCTCCAGGGTGGCAGGGGCTCACCTTGGGGCGCAGCGAGGGGGCTGGTGGGGTACGGAGGGTGCCCGGCCGAGGACGGCTCTCCAAGCCAGTAGCTCTTCAGGAAGGGGAAATTCCAGGGCTTGGGGATCCCGTACTGACCTGCAGCAGACGGGGGCTGAGCGGGGCCGAGGCCGGGGGGGTCGCCAGGGGCCGGGGGGGCCACGCTCACCTGGGAAGACACCCTCCAGGTACCAGGTGGCCACACCATAGAGGCCGGCGTCCAGCAGCAGCAGCCCCATGGCCGTGGCGAAGTTGTAGGGGTCTCCTGGCACGGGACTGGTGCCCAGGTTGTGCCACTGGATGCCCACCCCCTGCTCCTCGTAGAGGGAGAAGTACTCGCAGCCGAAGCCGAAGGCCACCGGTGACAGCAGGCTCTGGCGGCGGCAAGCACGGTGGCGTGGGCAGAAAGACCGGCCCGGGGGGGTTCAGCCCCAAAGCCCCCCCACCCGGCACGCCCGGAGCACCCGAGGGGCATCGGGGAGGGGGCGGCCACGGCCGCTCACCACGAGGACGCGGAGCGGGAAGGTGATGTGGTCGCGCCAGGCAACGCACAGCACGTAGGGCAGGTAGAGGGAGAAGTAGATGATGCCGCCGCAAGCCGAGGCCAGGTTGGCGCGGGGGAAGAAGGTGCTGATGAGGAAGCACTGGCTGATGGTGGCCACCGAGAAGGTGCCGAGGAAGAGGAAGATGACAGCCGGGTCGCTGTAGGGCAGGATGTTTCCCAGCTGCGGATTGAAGCAGGTTGGAGCCTGCGGAGCCCCCCATGGCGGCTCCCGGCCCCAGCGCTCCCTGTGTCACCCACGCTGTCCCCCGTGCCCTGCAACCTGCCTTGAGGATGAGGACGAGGAGGGCAGAGCTGAGGAGGAAGGGGATGAAGCTGCTGAGGAACCAGCTGAGCCAGAGGATCCCGCTGCTCAGCCCCATGGTCTTCATGGTCTCCTTGAGACGCGTCTCCTTCTCATGCACCACCCCCTTGATGATCATGGCCACCGAGTAGATCCAGGCCAGCGTCATGAAGAGGGGCAGCGAGCGGTTCAGGACCCGCAGGAACCTGGGGGAGATGGCACCGGCCCTTCCACCCCCAGCCCGACACCCTGGGGCCACCGCCAGGCAGGGGACACCCGGGACACAGCCCAGCCTCCCCGGGGCAGCGATGCTGCAGGGTGCTCAGCCCCGGCCCCACAGCAGTGGGTCACTCGAGGGTCCTGGGGGGCTGGGGCCCCCCCCAGCGCCCACTCACACATCGTCCACGTAGCAGGGGTAGGGCATTTGCTGGACGTAGACCCCCGTCCGCGGGGCAGCCCCGGTCTGCACCCGCACCACCGCCTGCTCCACCAGGTCCTGCACGTAGACGAACCCCCCCCACACGTAGCGCAGGTCGCTGAAGGGGTCGGCCGCGGGGCCCGGGTCCCAAAACCTGGGAGCAGAGCACGGTGCTGGGAGGGGGGGACCCCCCACCATGGGCACAGGCTGCTCGGGCAGCCATGGGGACCAAAGGATGTCCCCTGACCTGTCCTTGATCTTGTTGGTCCTTGTGACGCCGTCGATGTCCATGCGGATCTTGTAGCGGACGTGGGGGGGCAGCACGGGGGCCGTGGCGTTGGTGGGGGGCTGGAAGACCACGGCTGCCCAGAACTGCTGCTCCTCCAGCAGCTCCAGGGCCCGGGCCACCAGTTGCTCCTCGGTGGCCACCGCCTCGATCTTGTCCAGGCAGACACACTGCAGGCAGAGCAGGCAGGGCTCAGTGGGGCTCGGGGAGCCAACCCGCCCGGGCAGCTGGGGCAACACGCACCTCCATGAACTGTGACAGCGTGCTCAGGACCGCGTCAGCATCGGCATACACTTGATGCCAGGTGAGCCCCGGCCCCGCTGCCGGCCCCCCCAGGAACGCAGCCAGCGCCGGTAGCTTCCAGGAGGTGCCGTTGAGGAACCTGTCCAGGAGCTGGGCCGTCCCCGGGGCCAGCAGCAGGTCCTGCAAAGCACCAGGGTACCGCGGGGCGATGCAGCCCACCCCGCTCCCAGCCACATCCCACCCTGCTCCCTGCCAGGAGCCCCGGCTGCACCCCATTGAACCCCCATCCCGCACCCCACCGAACCCCCATCCCACACCCCACTGCACCCCCATCCCGCACCCCACCGAACCC
>VYZW01066419.1:0-23071 GCA_013401315.1 Balaeniceps rex
TGTGTCAGGAATCCTTCCCCCCCTCCCCAAAAACCTTGCCCTGACACCCTCCCTCTGCAGAGCGCGGCCATGAAGGTGGTGAACCTGAAGCAGGCCATCCTGCAAGCCTGGAAGGAGCGATGGAGCGACTATCAGTGGGCCATAAATATGAAGAGGTTCTTCCCCCGTGGAGCCACCTGGGACATCCTCAACCTGGCAGGTCCGGGGATGTGGGGCTGGGGGAGCCACGGGGGATGGAGACGGCCTGGGGGGCAGAGCAGGGGCGCAGGATGGGGCTTTCTGCTTTGGGGCTACTTGCTCCGCTGCTGCCCAGCGTGGTCCTGTTGTCTATCCCAGAGGTGGACTCGGGGTTAAGCTGGCCTAAAGCTCAGCCTACGGTGGAGGGCTGGCCTGGCCGCACAGCCAAGGAGGGCTGGGATCGCCGCTGGCTGCGGCGACACGTGCCGAAATGCTGCTGGTGCAGAGCGCCGGGATCGCGCCGCTCTGCCCCAACACCGCTCGCCACCCGGCTGCATGCAGGTTCCAGCTAGCTGCCTCAGTTTCCCCCACCAAGAGGGGCATAATGACCCCATCTGCCTCGTCACTGTGTCTAGCCAAGGGAGTGAAAAGCGCTGTGAAGGAGCCAGGTGCTGCTCCGAAGGCCGTTTCCCACCCCCAGTTATTAGGGTTTCTTTTCCCGTCCCTATTCAAGGGCGTTTGACACAAATCCTGCCAAACGCTGGTACCTGCTGAGCTCCACGGTTTAAAGATTTGCCAGGCTTTTATGCCAATTATAGAAACTTGTTGCTAGTTTTTTTTTTTTTTTTTTTTTTTTTTCCGGTGCAGCAAGTGCATGTTTGCAAGCCCTGGATAAATAAACAGAGCGCTGCTCGAGGATTGCTGCACTGGGGGATTTAAAGGGAAATAGCCCCGGCACAGGCAGCAGCGCTCCTCGCCCCACCGAGGCGGGGGACCTCTCCCCAGCGGGTCTTTTTTAATTCCCTCTGTCCTACCAGTGTTTTTTCTGGCAGCGTCTGGCCTGTGATGGTGGCTTTTGTCAAACCACGTCCTCACAACTGAGCTCCTCAGGCTGGCTTTGTCCCCCTCCCACTGTGGCCCGTGGTGGGGTCAGCGTGTGAACGTGCCCAGACCCACAGCGATGTGGGGCTGGAGGAGCCGAGCTGGAGCTGTGGGGCCTGGCCGTGGCAGTGGGGCAGCCCTGGGGAGACGGATTTGCTTGGGGGGGCCGGCACAGACGGAGGAGCGGGGGGGCTGTGAGCGCAGTGCTGGGGGATGCGGGGGGTGGTTGGCTCGAGGGCCGGCCCTGCCGCTGGCCAGCTGGTCCTCGGGGCTCCCTGGTGCCTGTTCCCGGCCCAGAGAGCCGTTCCGCTCACTGAGGCAGCGAGGCCCGTGGGGTGCTTGGTGTGGGCCCATCTGCGTATCCCCGAAAGCGGGGCCAGAGATAATCAGTCCCTACGATTTCTGTAGAAACAGGTTTCTCCTGGCCAGCTCTTAGCCAGGGAAAGGCTTGTTAGTCCGGGCTTCACTGGAGGGCAGCCCCTCTGCAAGGAGGGGAAGGGAGCCGGGTCCCTTTTTCCCCGCTGCAAAAGGGAGCATAAAAGGGAGGATGCTGACACCAACGCCGCTCTGGGCAGCACGAGCGTTGTGGGCACACAGGGAGGCTGTTCCCGAGGCCCCGACGGCTGTAACAACCGCTGCCTCCGGAGCGCTTGCTGCCTCCCTCACCGCAGCCCTAGAGCTGTCCTTTCTCAAGCTCGTGCCTTTCAGATTTAAACTACAAAGGAGGAAAAGCTGGCACGAGCTGCCAGGATCATGGCGGTGCCCAGCAAATCTATGCTGACACGTCTGCAGTGGGTAACAGCATGTGGCTGGCTCGTGTTGACACTCCCTGATTAGATGGGGAGGGGAAGGCTGCCATTAGCCTTCTGTCCTCGGGCTGAGATGCTTTTGGCCGAGGTCTCAGCCTTCAAGCGAGACCCAGGGAGTCTCCTGCTCCTGCGGTCAGGATCCGACGATGGCTGCTGCTCCTCCTCATCTTCGGGGCGACAGCTTCCCAAACGGCTGCTGCCCCCTCTTGCATCTGGGTGTTTTGACCTACTTACAGCCCGTGCCACAGCCTGGGGCCTGCTTTTGGGAGGTGGTTTCTGCACTCTGCCATAGTTCAAATGGTCAATTAAAGGCTTGACTGAGCAGATAGGACGGGCAGAGCCCCTCCAGCATCCACGGGCCGGCGCTGGCAGGCAGCCGGCGGCCGGGAGGGCCAGACGTGCAGGGCTGGTCCCAGCTGAGAGGGGCTGTCTGCCCGGAGTTCAGCCGCAGGTGCCAGAGCAAAAGTCACTCGGTGGAGCATGCGAGAGCCTCCTGGGCAGGACGTGGGAGGGAGGGGAACGTGTTTGGAGAGCAGCAGGCACTGTTTCAGGGCCAGGGTGCCCGGGGAGAGCTGAGTTAGCAGGAGGCTGCTTGCACTGCCTGAATTATTTACTGGCTTTTGCCGTTGGGGATTAGAAAGTTGTGGGATTCGGTTAATTTCAGGGAAGAGCGGTGCAGAGTTGCTGCGGTTAGCACAATTTGTCTTTGTCACCTTTCCTGTGGGATAAGGGTAAAGCGTGCGTGTGTCCGTGTGTCCCCGCACCGGGTATGTGCTGACCTGGGACCTCTCGGCCCCCTCTCCTTTGCTTGCAGAGGCTCTTCTCGAGCAGGCCATGATCGGGCCGTCACCGAACCCACTCATCTTGTCCTACCTGAAATACGCTATCAGCTCCCAGGTAATGACACTCCCCGCGCTGCCTCCCTGCCTCATGCTGCAGACGCCTCGCAGCCCCAATTAGCAGGTGGGCAAAGAAACCGGGGTGCGGAGTCGGTGGCGGGCAGACACCCCGAATCTCCCGTCTGTGCCTCCCCGGGCTTGGGTGGGTGGTGGAGGGCTCGGCTCGTGCCTGAGGCAGGGATGTTTCTGTAAATAGCTTCTCCCCCTCAGCCGGCTGCATGCGGGGTGGAAATCCTCACCCTCAGAGAGCCTCCGCGCTTGCTGTAAGCTCTGCGCTTTCTTAGCGCGGCGTTTAATATTGCCTGAATTTTGTGTGCAACAAATCAGCGATCACCTAAAAATGTCTGTTTGGATTTGTGCCGGGTCAGTGCCCCAGCCCCGTCTGCGGTGACAGGCAGCGGGGCCGTGCCCTGACCTTGCCGTTCCTCAGCAACAAGCACTGCTCTGGCAAACATCACCCGCTAACACGCCGCTGCGCCGGGTTTGTTTTGATTTTGTGTTTTGTTCGTAGATGGTGTCTTATTCCACGGTCCTGACGGCCATCAGCAAGGTACGGCTCTGACAGGTGCTGCCTGAGGTTTTTCTCTTTACCTATGACCCACGTATCCCATTTCTCTCCCCACAACTCTCACCAAATATAGGTCAAGTGGAAAACGACATCCTCTGCCTGCTGAGTCAGCAGCGGCCAGACAGCACAGATTAGCACCCGAGTCCTTCCATGTCCCGCTGGGGACAGGCTGCCGCCACGCCTGGCGGGTCCCGCTCTGTTTTCGGGGACGGCTGCGGGTGTGAAAGCCTCGTCCCCCCGCCGTGTGGGGCCTGGCAGGCTCCTGCCCCGCAGCGCCCTGCGTGTAAACCACGCCTCGGCTGCCGGAAACCACATCCCTCTGCGGCCGGCGGCGCTGGCAGTGCCGTAGGGATCCAGAGCTGGCAATGGAAAAGCAGCGCTGCTCAGGAGGGAGGGCTGCCAGCACCCGAGCCACATGGCTGCGGCCACCCGCCCTGCTTGGCTGGCTGGCTTCCCACGGGTGTTCAGTGTCCCCGCACCACTTTGATGGGGACAAGCCCTCTGCGGCTGCCTCTGCTCGGCGTTTGGGGCTGCTCTGTGGGGAGCAATAGCCCCTCGCAGGCTGTGTCAGGCCCCCCACCCTCCCCGGGCGCTAGGTTTGTCAGGGTGAGCTCTGACCTGAAGGAAGAATAATTTAAGGGAGAATAATTTCTTTCCTCCCACCTCCTTGTGGTTACTGGGGGACGGGAGGAGAAAGGTGCTGGTAGCCACATGATGCGAGCGTTATTTTGGGGTGCCGCAGGCTGAGCTTGGAACTCTGCTGTAAATGTGCCACAAAGCCCCGGTGAGGGTGGGGACCCCTCCAGTGGGGCTCAGCACCTATCCGGGGTGGTGGGCATGCTCCCAGGGGAGGGTAGAGCCAGCGTACGGCCGGCTGACACCGAGCACAGTGGCGGGTCTGCTCCGAACGGCGCAGGCTCGTCGCTGTTCCCCTGGTCGTGCGTCGCTGCCTGTTCCGGCAGGACAGGCAGAGAGCTGACCTTGACAGCTGAGGCTTCCTCCTTCAGATCAGCGTGGGCCAAGATCAGACCTGCGGGCTAGCTCCGGCCCTGCGGGGCGGCCCCATCTGCTCCGCGAGGAGGCGGGGAGCCGTGCTTCTGCCCACCGCCATCCCGGCCCCGCGGCCAGCCGGGCTCTTGGCATGTGCTGCCAGCCCCGCCGAGCCGGGGGTGGGCACGTGGGCTGGCGTCGAGCCACCGCCGCGTCAAGGCGGCCGGCGGGGAGTGGAGCTCAGGCCCCCGCCGCCGTCTCGGGGAGGCTGCCGAGAAAACCCAGCCTTGTCCCCGCTGCCGTGGCCCGGTTGCCTCCTGCAACCCTGGGAGGGCATGACCCAGCTGTCGGACAGCCCTGACCTGGTTCTCATTCAAGTGGTTGCTGGGCAGCTGCCAGGGCGAGCGTCCTGCGACCGGCAGTGCACAGCCCAGCCTGTGGAGGAAGGGGTTGCGTTTGTTTTTGGAGCCACTGGAGCCCGGCAGCCCCCATCTGAAATCCTTCCTTGTTCTCCTGCTCTAGTTTGATGACTTCTCCCGGGACCTGTGCGTCCAGTCGCTGCTGGAGATCATGGACATGTTCTGCGACCGCCTCAGGTATGGTGTGGCCCTTCCAGCCCTGCTGCCTCGGCCCCGGGCAGTGCCACGGGCAGTACTGGGAGCCGGTGAGGGCTGGCTGAGCCTGGGGTACTCGCCCTGGCAGAGGGAGGTAGGTTCCCGCTCCAGCTCTGCGTCCATTCCCAAGTTGCCGTCCCCCTCCGGCTGCCCCGGGCTGGGCTGCCACACGAGTGCCAGCACGGGCAGAGCAGAGGGAGTCCAAAACCCCACCAGCTTTGTGAGAAGCTGCAAGAAACCCACCTATACTGGGATAAACACCTCTGCCATGACGTTCCTGCCCGGCTCAGGTGGATAGGGGTGGGCGTAAGCCCTGTGGCCTGAGGGTTTCTGTCCCCTCAGAGCGTTTTGTTTCTCTTGTGTGGCCTCTGCAGCTTCCCAGGGCCCCGGCTACGTGTCCCCGTCTGCCAGCGCTCGCAGTTCTGCCTATGCTGCCCCAGGCAGCTGCCTTGTTTTGCTTTGTGCTCTTCCGCTGGTGTTGCAGGACCCAGGGGAGCCCAAACCATTCAGGCCATGAAAACTTTTTTAGAAAGCTCAGAAATCTTCCTGTTAACCCCTGACAGCCTCTTCTGGGAGGCCAGAGCAGAGAGCGTGCGGCGGGGGGCAGCGGGAGGAGGAGGAGGAAGGCTGAAGGTAGCAGCTCTTCAATTACATGAAATGAAGCAGCAGTGATGAATATGCATCAGTCGCAGATGTTGACAAGGAGCTGTTGCTGGCCAACTGCAGAGCCGGCCACTTAATCCAGTCCCTGCCTAATCTGATCCTCTGCTTAATTTGATCAAAACTTCTGGCCCCAATGACTTGTGCATCAGGAGGGGAAAGCGTTCACCTCTCGCAGCACGTTGATCAATGCTGAGCCTCTCTTAGCAAGATAATTTGATTAGAGGCTTGGAAAGTTTCCCTGTAGTAGAGTGGCCAGAGAGGAGGCTGCACTGGGGAGACTTTATTTCCCCTGGCACAGCGGGGATGCTCGTGGGCTGAGGAGGTTGGGATCTGCGGTAGAGGAGCCGGGAGCCGGCGGGCAGGCTGGGCTGGGCACATGGGATGTGGGCTTGGATCCCCAGGCTGCCCTGTGTCTGTGCCTCGGTTTCCCTGGGGGCAGTAGCCCAGCCCACGGTGAGCACGGTCCCGTTTCTCTCCCCTTCCCAGCTGCCACGGCAAAGCAGAGGAGTGCATTGGCCTCTGCCGGGCGCTGATGAGTGCCCTCAACTGGCTCCTGCGCTGTGCGGCCTTCTACACCGAGAAGGTGAAGGAGACGTTGGAGCAGGCGGCAGCTGAGAGCCAGCTGAAGATGTGTCTGGAGCGGCTGGAGAAGATGCTTGGCAGCACCAAGAACCGCGCCTTGATCCACATTGCGAAGCTGGAGGAGACATGTATGTCGCTGCCCCTGCCCTGCCCTGCGGCATGCTCTGCCCGTGGCTGCTGCCAGGGCTTCCTCGTCGCTGCTGGCCCTGGGGAGATGTCATTGCCACCTCTCCCTTCCCCCTGCCCGGCTCCTGCCGCATTGTCCCTGCAGCTCCAAGCCCATCCATCTTCCAGCCCAGTTGCTGTAACCGTCTCCTCCCTGGCTCCGTGCCACCCTCTGCCCCCTCCCCTCCGTGCTGCCCTTGGAAGAGGAGCAGAATTAATGCGAAGGCTGCGTGAGCTGTTCCTGGACGCGCAGCAGGTCCTGTGCTCCGCCAGCGTGCCTGGCACAGCCCTGCACCTTCCGTTGGTGCCTGCGTCTGGCCAAGAGGCTGTGCCAGGCCAAGCCTGAAGCAGGAGCTGCTGGGTGGCACGCAGACCCTCGGCTTGGGTTTGCAGAGGTGCACCGACTTCTGCTCACTGCGGGGCCCGGGAGGGAGCCCCAGCCTCGGCAAGCTCTCTGTGCTGCCGTGGGCCTTGCAGCCAGCCTGCCTGGCTTCTCAGCGTGTCACTGTCCCCGTCACTGAACGCCTGCCCTCCCTCCCCAGCCTCCTGGAGCGCTGTGGAGCAGTCCCTTGTCAAGTTGGGGGAGAACCTGAACAGCCTCAGCAACTCCCCGCTGCGAAGCCAGGCTGACGACTGCATCTCCCTCATCAAGAGGTAGCTTTGTACTGCTGTCTCTGCGGGCTCGGAGGGTGAAATGGGTCTGAGCCCTGCTCTGGGGGCTGAGAGCCTCCTGCCTCCCTCCACGCTGGCTCCCTGCTTTCCTGTCCCTTCCTGGCTTGGACCCCTGCACCGGCAGCGGGCTGGGGCTGGCGAGAGGCCCTGGGGTAGGAGAGGGGACAGGGCTAGCGGTGACTTGCTGCGAAGGAGTCTTACCCAGGAGTTGCTCCTCTGGTGACCCTGGGGCCTCTTGTCATCCCTCAGCTGCTCTGGCCATGCCAGAGCTGCCGTCCCTGCTCTGGATCGCCCCGGAGTTGCTCCCAGGGCTCGGGCTGTAGCGCGGGGGCTTGGCTGTGCCCAAGGGCTCCTCTGCAGGGCACAGGAGCTACAAGCTGTCCTGCCCCAGAGAGATGCAGGACAGCAAAGGTCGGGGGCTTGGCCTGTCAGGAGCCAGGGTCCGTCCCAGCAAGGCTCCAGTGACCCTGTGCTGTTGTCTCCCACCCAGCATCCCCACCATGCTCTCAGTGCACTCTGAGCAGCTGAATAAGACCGGCTTCCCCACTGTGCATGCTGTGGTGCTGCTGGAGGGGACCATGAACCTCACGGGAGAGACCCAGCCGCTGGTGGAGCAGCTGATGATGGTGAAGAGGATGCAGGTACGGAAGTGGCATCTTGTGCTCCTGCTCAGGGTGGCCTGGGGGCTGTGGGACCAGGGCCTCGCTGCAGCTTTGTGCTGTGTACCTCCTTGTGCTGATCCTGGTCCAAGGGTATGGGCGCAGCTGCAGGGAGCAGCATGAGCCCATCAACACCTTCGCAGGGGGCTCGGGGTTTGGTTGTGGTTGGAGGAGCCACTTTATTGCCTTTCCAGCACTGGAGGGTTTTGTCTGTGTGCCCCGCAGCGCATCCCCTCCCCGCTCTTTGTGCTGGAGATCTGGAAGGCCTGTTTTGTGGGCCTCATCGAGTCCCCGGAGGGCACAGAGGAGCTGAAGTGGACAGCCTTCACCTTCCTGAAGGTAGGGCCCAGCCACGCTGTGAGCACAGTGCTCTGAGCCCCGGGCCTGCTGCTGCCTTTTCCCCACACGCCTGGCCCCTGCTGAGTGCCGGACCCTGGCAGAGTAATTAGTTCTGTCCTGCAGCGTGCCCCTCGGGGTCCCCCCATGCCCTGGCTGAGCCCGCGGCAGCCCTCCTGCAACCCGCTGAGCATCAGCTTTGCTGTGCAGGGCTTTTTTTCAGCCCGGCCCCACTTTGTTTTGCAGAGTGGCTTTCCTGGGATGTTGTGGGGGAAATCGTGGCCTTTGAAGGCTGCCACAGCAGCCTCGGGGTCTGTGCTCCCACAGCTCAGTGGTGGGCAGCCCTGGAGCAGTTGGCTTCACCTTTCTTTGAACCAGACAAAAGCGAGCTGTGTGAAATTTCAGGCCTGACACATGCTCTGGCCTGTGCTGGGCTCCTCCGCAGCCTCAGTCCTCTGCCTGGCTGTTGAGAGGTGGCCGTGCTCTCCGGCTCCCTGTGACGGCAGAAGGACCCTGCAGAGGGGAGGCAGGGGCACAGAGTCCCTTGGGCGCACGGGCTGCTCCAGAAATGCTCCTTTCCCTGGGCTGGGAGAGCAGCTGCCTGCAGGCGTGTTTTGCGTGGGCTCCTGCTGCCTGTGCTGCTGGGAGGTCCTGAGTGCAGAATGCGGTCTGCCTCTGTCAGTCACATCCGTGCCCCGTGTCTTTCAGATCCCCCAGGTCCTGGTTAAACTCAAGAAGTATCCCCAAGGGGAGAAGGTGAGTGTCGACGGCCGTCGATTGGAGCTGTTTGCCACGTCGTGTGCGCAAGTGAGCTGCGTTTGTCGTGATGGTGCTGGTCCCTGGCCAAATCTGCGTGCGGGTGGCTGGGGTAGGAAACGGTCTATGTCCCAACAAGCTTCCTCTAATGGACAAAGCGATGTGGGAGGGGAAGGTGGGCTTAATGTTGGCAGCACTCCGAGCTGAGTGCTTGATTTTGTGCACAGCAGGACTTCACCGAGGATGTGAACTGTGCCTTCGAGTTCCTGCTGAAGCTGACCCCGATGCTCGACAAAGCGGATCAGCGATGCAAGTGAGTGCTCACCGTGTCCAGGGCTGACCTGCAGCACTGTGAGCCTGTGGCCAGTCTGTGCCCACAACAACCCTGTCCTCTCCGCGGGGAGCCGCGGTACGGGGTGCTGGGGCAGCTCCTGGCAAGGCTTTTTTAGTTTCTGATCCAATTCCTTCTTGTGAGGACCTGAAGCTGCTAAATGAGCGAGGCAGTGAGTGTCTGACAGCTGATTCACGTGTTGGTGATGCGGTGTGATAGCTGGAGCTGCTTTTGGCCCTGCAGCATCCTTAGAGGGGTGGGAGCAGGGCCAGGAGGGCAACCTAGGAGTCCCCCTGCCCTGCAGCACTGCCCAGGACAGCAGGAATGCTGTTCCTCAGGCTGGTGCTCTCCTCTCTCTTTCAGCTGCGACTGCACGAGTCTACTCCTGCAGGAGTGTGGCAAGCAGGGGCTGCTTTCGGAGGCCAACATGACCAACCTGATTGCCAAACGGTACAGCCCCCTCAAAAGTCTGGGTAACCAAGTGGGGTTGGAGCACCTCGTCTTGCTGCCCTCCTTGGCGGGGGAGCATAAAGGACCAGCTGTGACGCTGCTGGCTGTCCTGCAGCTGGGACACCGTGGCCTGGAGGGACGAGGCTTTGCTTTCAGTACCAGATTGAGTACAGTCAAAGTCTGTCCTCTCGGAGTGGCAGCTGGTGGTAGCCTGAGGTGGTGGCCTTCCCTCGGAGTGCCGATGGTGGAGGTGGGTGGGAGGTGGCTGAGCATGGGGAGGAGTGAGGCAGGGTGACGAATTCCTGCTCACTGGCCCTTCTTTGTGGATCCCCCAGGACAGCAGACAGAGAACACGCTCCGCGCTTGAAATCAGCAGAGAATGCCAACATCCAGCCAAACCCGGGGCTCATCCTGAGGGCTGAGCCGACTGTCACCAACATCCTGAAGGTGAGTCCCCTCCTGCACCCGTGCTGGCCAGGCTGGTCTCAGCCCCAGAGGCTGTTTCCAGCAGCACCAGCTCTTACCAGGCAGCTGGGGTGGTTGGGAAGTGTCTGATCTCCCCCTGTGCTGGGGTGGAGGAATGGAGGAATCACTCCCAGCCTTGCTGCTCTGCTGTGGAGACCAGGAGCTCTCCTCCTTCCCAGGAAGCCGGAGGAGCTGTCAGGCAGCACGCTGTTGTCAGAGCCAGCAGCCTGAGCCCAGCCAGCTCTGCCCGTCCTGCTCTTGGCCGCTTCCCCATGTGCCATCTCCCCCAGTCCCCGGGGACTACCCCTGTCCCTGGTTGCCTTGCCGCTGCTGAGCACGAGAGGATGTTTTGCTGCCGTTCGTGCTGCCTCGGTGCGCTGCGGCTCTCCCCGGCGCTGTGCCCTGCGGTGCCTGGGGCACGAAGGGCTCCATCCCCACCCCGCCCCGAGCCCTGCAGGTCCCTGCTCACTGGGGCCTCACGGGACAGCTCTGGCAGCCGATCAACTCTGCCCCCGTAGCCGGAGTTTTGCTGCTGCTCTGTAGCACACGTGTCCTGTGACTTCTCTTTTCTCTATTTTTTTTGTAGACCATGGATGCGGATCACTCCAAGTCCCCCGAGGGCTTGCTGGGGGTCTTGGGTCACATGCTGTCTGGGAAGAGCCTGGACTTGCTGCTGGCAGCAGCAGCGGCGACGGGCAAGCTGAAATCCTTTGCTCGGAAGTTCATCAAGTGAGTGTCCACCTGGACGACACTGTCCCTGGTGACCAGCGGGGCTGGGGTGAGCGGGCAGCCCCCCAAGCTCTCCCTCAGACAGGGCTGGATGTGCCTCTGGCCCAGTGTCTTGTGCAGCACTGGATCCAGCAGAGCCCTGGGGAAGGCTGGGATCTCGGGGAGACTGCACCCCGCAGCACCCCATCTCCTTTGCTTCTGCATGAACAGGGCAGGGAATCGAAGTGAGGTTGGCTTAAGGGTATTAAACTGAAAGTGCTGGGACAGCCTCAGATCCAGGGCGCTCCCTGCCTGCGCGCCTTCAGTCCCCAGACGCCCGTGTCCTGGTTAGAGCACACGCACCAGCACGCGTGGGGCTGCGTGATGCGTTTCCTTGAGCAGGGAGGCCTGGGGCAGCTCGAACCACGCCAGCCCGGCTGGGTGCACGGCCCTGCCGTGCCCGCTCCATTTGGGGGTTTGCGCCGCTGCGGTATGCTGTGCTCAGAAATCCCCACGCAGCCGGGCAGAGCCGGCTCTGGTGAGAGGACTCACTCAAATGCCGGGCTGACTGGGTGTGGGGAAAAGCAGCGTTGCTGGACCTGTTTTGCTGCAGGGGAGCAGGGGGAGGAGGCGGCTCACTGCTGCTGTGCCCGAGGGTGTCTGCAGAGCCGCGTCTGCTTCGGTCCCTGCCCACCCGGCTCCTCCGTTTGGGGCAAAGAGCTGGGCACTGGGGTGGGGTGCAGGAAGGGGTCTGCAGGCAGGGGCAGCTCCCTGCCTGTCTCAGGGATGGGCAGAGGCCTGTTTCACATGAGGATAACGCTTCACTGCAGCTCTCTCTGCCCCCTCTAGGCTGAACGAATTCACGAAGCACATCACTGGAGAAGGCTGTAAGTGCGTGCGCATCCGTGTGTGGGGTGGTTTGAGCTGCGCTCCCCCCGCTGCCACGTGCTGGGACGCTGCGGGGCCCGGCTGGATTAAGCTGGGACTAGCTGCGGCGCCAGAGCGAGCCGAGCTGTGCCGGCCACGGCCGGGGGCTGCCGGCAGGGAGCCTGGCACAGGGGCATGTGGCTGGGTGCCATCAGGGATCTGGCCTCCCGGCGACCTGCTGCCCTCACGCGTGGCACATGCGTGTCCATCCCGAATGTGGGGTGTTCCCTGCTTGCAGGGGAAGAGCTCCTTCTCCCCAGCCCAGCCCGCGGGGCCCCTTGGGGCTGGCCCTGCCCTGGCTCCCTCCCTGGAAGGGGTGATGTGTCAGCACAGAGCCCGAGATAAGGACTCTGACTGCATTTGCGTGTGATGAAACTTGCTGAGTGCTCTGACCTTCCATGGCACGGGGGGGAGGCCTGGGATGGGCTGGGGCTGCCGAACGGGAGGCCAAAGCTGCTCTGGGGGCTCGAGCGGAGGCAGATGGGTTGGCAGGAGGCACTTGGCACATCCGCTGGAGCCCTCGTTCGCACACAAGCACTTGGGGGTTAGAAAAGCTGCCTGGAGGAAGCAGGGTCCTGGCCCCCGAGCTCACAGGGTTCCTGTCTGCCTCCTTGTGCTGAGGCTGAGATCCCCAAGGTCTTTGTTTCTCCTCCCTCAGCCAAAGGAGCCTCGGTTCGGGCCCTGCTCTTCGACATCTCTTTCCTCATGCTGTGCCATGTGGCCCAGACCTACGGCTCGGAGGTAAGCATCCTCCGAGGGGATGGGGCTCTGACCTTGCGAGCACAGCCTGTGCACTGCAGCCTGCCAGCCTCCTCTAGCGGCCAGCCAGCCACCGCCACCGTCCCCGCATCGTCCCCGCAGCCGCCACAGCGCGTGGGGTAAAGCACCCGGTGCCTTTCGCCTGGTGCGGGCAGAAACCCGTCCCTGCAGGGTCTGACAGTGCCAGGCGATGGAGCAGGGGTGGCTGCAGCCTTCCTGGGGGCTTTGGTTGTGCTCCCTTTATGGTACCGTGATATCGGTGGGAACGCTGCCTCCGTACCCTCTCCGGGCTGGCTCTGATCTCACCGGACTTTTCCCAGTGTTGCCCCTCTGGTTTGGCACTGGCTGGCCGGGGGGGCCCATGCAGCCAGGCTGAGCATCAACCCTCCCCCATGAGAGGAGGAACTTGCAGCCCCACTCAGGAAACAGCACTTTGGTTGCATGAAAATTTTCCAGGTTTCGACATCTGTGTGTGTTGGGAGGCGAAACGATACCGAAACACCGGGAGCGCAGAGAGGGAGCAAAAGGCGGGCGGGAGGGGGCCTGCCCAGCTGACCCTGGGGAGCGGGGAGGGGGAGTCCTGGCTGGAGGCAGCTTGGAGCGGACGTGCCCGGGGCTGTCCGATGAGGTCTCATCCCCCGGCCCAGCCCAGAGCGACTTTCCTGACCAGCTGCTGCCGAACAGATGTGCAAAACTTTTTTGACAAAAATAGTGTCCCTTGGGTGATGGCGGGCTGAAGGGAGGAAGCGGCGTGCGGGATTCCCAGCTCGTGTCCCCCCCCGGGAGCCCTCCCAGCTGGCTGCCAGCGGGGCTGTGTGCCCCGACCCCGGGCTGCGTGCCCCGACCCCACGGAGCTGTGGGCCAGCCGGCCCCAGCGCTGGGGACCCTGAGCACGGCTCGGCGGGCGGGGGACAAGTGGCCCTTTCTGGGCAGGACGCGGTGATCCCGCTGCCGCACTTGCAGCCGCTCGGGACTGATCCTGTCCTGGCATCTCCCCGAGGGAAGCCATTGGAGCGCTGCTCTGAGACGGGCCGTGGTCCCCCAGGGGGTCCTCTGGTAGAGGGGGGAAAACCACAGCCCACAGACTGGAAACCAGTCCCTTACTGGGGGCTGACCAGTCCCTTACTGGGGGCTGACCAGTGCCTACCTCTCTGTGCAGGCCACATGGCGGCGCTGTTCCCTCGGCCATGAACTCCCCGGGTTGGGGGCCAGACCCCAGGGTGGGGGTCCCACCCCAGGGTGGGGGTCCTCGGCAGTGTCCCTGTGGGATGCAGGCCGCGTGGCAGACCCTGTGCCGGTTCCCTTCCAGGTGATCCTGTCGGAGTCGAGCCCGGCGGGCGAGGTGCCCTTCTTTGAGACCTGGATGCTGACCTGCATGCCCGAGGAGGGGAAGATCCTCAACCCTGACCACCCCTGCTTCCGCCCCGACTCCACCAAGGTGGAGTCCCTGGTCGCCCTCCTCAACAACTCCTCCGAGATGAAGCTGGTGTAAGAGCTCAGCGTGTGCGCCCACCCCACCGGGCTGGGGTAGACTGGGAGGGGAGCACCCACCCCATCTTCCCTGGCCCCGGGGCCACTCTGAACAAGTGCCTGAACCCCCCGCCTCTCTCTTCCCCGGCAGGCAGATGAAGTGGCACGAGGCATGTCTGAGCATCTCAGCCGCCATCCTGGAGATCCTCAACGCCTGGGAGAACAGCGTCCTCACCTTTGAGTCGATCCAGGTGGACCTGGCGGGAGGATGGTGTGGGGCAGAGCAGGGGCACTGACACTGCGCTGTGTCCTGAGGGGGGGCCAAGGCTCGAGCAGGGCAGGGGTCCCCTGCCCTCCTGCCCTGAATGCTCCTGCAGCCACTGTGGAGCTCGCTGGCTCCTTCGTGACTCGGGTGGGGAACTGACATGGCTCCAGCCCCTTGACGCTGCCCCAAACTGCCCCGTTGGTGGCAGTGGGGCTGGCAGGGGTGGGGTCACCCCATGGAGGAGAGCAGGGCTTGGACCCTGCAATTGGGGCCCACAGCCCTGGGAGGTGGTGATGCTGAGATAGAGCCTGTCCATCCACACATCTCTCTGCTCATCCATCTCCTCTCCTATCTTCTCTCCTCTAGAAAATCACAGACAACATCAAGGGGAAGGTGTGCAGCATGGCGGTGTGCGCAGTGGCCTGGCTGGTGGCCCACGTCCGCATGCTGGGCTTGGATGAGCGGGAGAAGTCCCTGCAGATGATCCGGCAGCTGGCCACCCCCCTGTACAGCGAGAACACGCTGCAGTTCTACAATGAGCGGTGAGCTCCAGCACACCAGGCTCCGTGCCGTGCCGTCTCCTGCCCTTCTTCCACTTCCCGGCGCCTGCGTGACCCCGTCTCTCTCTGCCGCAGCGTGGTGATCATGAGCTCCATCCTGGAGCACATGTGCGCAGACGTCCTGCAGCAGACGGCCACGCAGATCAAGTTCCCCTCCACGGGCATGGACACCATCCCCTACTGGAACCTGCTGCCCCCCAAGAAGCCCATCAAGGAGGTGCTGACGAGCGTGTTCACCAAGGTGCTGGAGAAGGGCTGGGTCGACAGCCTCTCCATCCACATCTTCGACACCCTGCTGCACATGGGGGGCGTCTACTGGTTCTGCAACAACCTGGTCAAGGTACGGGGTGGAGGAGGGAGGTGGCTGCGACCCCCAGCGCTGTGGCTGGGTGTCGAGCCCAGGACTACTGGGTCCGGCCCATGCTCCTAGTGCCCAGGAGTCCTGGTTGTGGCTGGGTTGGCTGCTGTGACAGCCCCGGGTGCTGGAGGTGAGCGGGGCAGGCCCAGCCGTGCCCATGCCTCCCTCAGCCCTGCCCTCTGCCTTGCAGGAGCTGCTGAAGGAGACGCGGAAGGAGCACACGCTGCGGGCCGTGGAGCTGCTCTATGCCATCTTCTGCCTGGACATGCAGCAGCTGACGCTGACCCTGCTGGGCCACATCCTGCCCAACCTGCTCACGGACTCCTCCAAGTGGCACACCCTCATGGACCCGCCGGGAAAGGCCCTGGCCAAGTAAGACCCCGAATCTGTGGGCACCCTCTCCTTTGGGGCAGGTGGGCCTGTCTGTGGAGATGGGGAGGTGCTCTGTGCTGGCACGGGGGTCCCAGCCGCCCGGTTCCCACTCTGGCCCCGGCACGGTGCTGACAGGAGCAGACATGCTGGTGTCCTGGGTCCTGTTCCCTGCTGCCTCTCGCCAAGGAGGGACCTGCAATGTCCCGTTCCGGTGCACGCTCTGGGCTCTGCCGTCTTCCCTTGCTCATGCACCGTCATCTGGGTGGGCTGGCAGCACCTCGCAGTGTCCCTGCTCTGTCCCCAGGCTCTCCGTCTGGTGTGCCCTGAGCTCCTACTCTTCCCACAACAAGGGCCAGGCGTCCGCCAGGCAGAAGAAGAGGCACCGAGAGGATATTGAGGTGCGTCCGGTGTGGAGCGGGGTTTGGTTGGAGGCTCCCTGCGCACGAGAGCGGGCAGTGTCTGCAGGAGGTGATGGTGGCAGGAGGAGTGGGTAGCTGAGACCAGACTCCTTATCCCAGGTTCTTTGGGCTGTCTGAGGACCTTTGACCTTAAAATACGGGGTGTTCCCTTCTCTTTTCTGGGAAAGGGGGGCTGTTAATGAGATTGGCCCAAGCTGAGATGCTCTGGGTGAACGGAGATCGTAGTCCTGGGCCACGGGGCTGGCAGAGCCCAGGGTGGGTCATCAGCCCTGGGGAGCAGGGCCAGAATCACCCCTGAGAGAGGGGCTGGTGGGGCTGAACCCCCTCTGCCCCCCCAGGATTACATCAGCCTGTTCCCGCTGGACGACACGCAGCCCTCTAAGCTGATGCGCCTGCTGAGCTCCAACGAGGAAGATTCCAACATCCTCTCCAGCCCCAGTAAGTGCGGGTGGGGAGGGCGGCTCCTGGGGAAGACACCGTCCTGCCTCGCTGCTCGTTTCTGGGTGTGAAATGTGTATTGACACAAAAACGCTTCTCTTCCCGAGCTGGCCAGGTGAAGATTTAGAGTGCTCGAGTGTGTTTTGCTGAGTTACCCTGGAGCTTTTGCACTTAGAAAAGGTCAAGATCTTTATTTCTCTGATCAGAACAACTTAGGAAATGGGATGAGGTTACGCCTTCCCTCCATGACGTTGCCACCCAACCCAGTGCATCACGCACGAGGGGCTCGGGGAGGTTTTGTTAGAGCCTTGTCACCCCCAGCCAGTCTGCGTGGGACCACAGAGCTGATGTACTGCAGCAGGAGTGGCAGGAGGTGACATTCCTGATGTCTGTGGCTAAATCCTGAAATTCCATTGTTCTTAATAAGGCAGCGAGCAGAGCTGATGTGTTCCTACAGTCACATCTCTGTGTCCCCGCAGCGCCGTGCCGCGGGTTGCGACAGCTCCGGCAGGACGTGCTGGGGGGGTGTCCGTGCTCTCCTGCCGTGGCAGGGTGCTGTCACGGCTCCCACATACGTTGTCTGGACTCCTGGGCAATGAGTCAGGATGTTCCTTGGTCATTGTTTCTCCCGATGCCCTTATGCTAAGTTACTCTTTATTAATTTTCAACACATCCATCAGCTTGTGGTTTTTGTTGGTTTCATTACTGTTGAAATATGGGGTTTTCCCTTTATTTCCACTATCTTTTTTTAACTTTTGAGGCAGTTCCACCTCTTTCCAGTGACATTCAGGACTTTTTTGGGCTGTTTGCTGCAGTGATGTGGAAATGCTGCTTCCTGCGGCCACGTAGCTCATGTGATTCCATGAGAAAAGTGTGGGAGGGCTTTCTTTTTTTGGTGAGCATCCTCAGAGCAGCACAAGGTGGGTCCTGCTGATTCTGGCAGTAGCTGTGTACTATGGGGTCTGCACAAGAGCCTTTCCAGGAGGTTCCCGTCCCGTTGGACCGGAGATGGCCCAGTTCCTCTCCCGCAGGAGCACCCAACTGCTTCACAGTTTGGGTCAGATAAATCCCCTTGGTCTGTCCCAATTGCTGCTAGTCTGTTGGACATGCCTCAGCTCTGGTAGCTAAATCCTACCCTGAGAGTGAGATTTGAGTGCTGCTGTGCAGCTGCCGAACATCTGGCTCGCTCCGCCCAGCCGGCTGCACTGCAGGCAGCGTGCACAGGATGTGTAGCGTGCACGTTGCGTCGCCTTGGCAGAGCGCTGTTCTTCTCTCCCGATCGTGACATTGCGTTACATTGCTCGTGCCCTCACGGAGCGTCAGGGACGAGTCACTGCTGCAATTAAAACCAAACGGGGAGTAGCAGGGAGGCACACTCACGGTCTCACTCACGGTCTCACTCACGCTTACCCTTTGGCAATGTCCTTAAACTTGGTCAGACTCAGAATAAATCTGGCTTGTGCAAGAGCAAAGTGTCACACCCCAAGAGCAGCAGTGGCAGCGTGTGGAGCCCTCCCTGGACTGCTGTGCTCCGTCATGCCTGGGGCATGCGTGGGCCCACGCCGCCTGCCGGGGCTGCCCTCACCCCGGCAGAGAGGGATGATGACCGGGGCAGAGGCTGCCTGCCTGCTGTGCATCTCTGGTGGCCCAAACAGCAAAGACTCTGCTCATTTGGGTACGGAGGGTGCCAAGGACCATGGTCCAAACCTCTCCCGCTCCATGAGGTAGCTCACGGCAAAGCCCCTCCTGGAGCCCAAAGGTGGGGCGAGGTTGAACGGCCAGAGCTGGCCAGGGTGGGCGCGTTGGCATGGCTGAGGGGGCCAAGAGGCCGTCCAGCCTCCCCCCAGCCTGACGCATGTTCTCCTCCCCAACAGATCGCTCGATGAGCAGCTCGCTCTCGGCTTCCCAGCTTCACACCGTCAGCATGCGGGACCCGCTGAACAGGGTGCTAGGTAATGGCGGGGATGGTACCCGGCGGCGAGGCCTGGCCGTGGGGTCGGATCCAACCGTGCCGAGACACTGGTGGGGACCTGTCCCCTGTGCGGGAGGCTTGGGCCACCCCCAGGCTCCCTGAACTGGCCTGGCTTTTGATATTTCCCTGTCTCCACAGCAAACCTCTTCCTGCTCATCTCTTCCATCCTGGGGGCCAAGATGGCCGGCACCCACACCCAGTTTGTCCAGTGGTTCATGGAGGAGTGCGTGGACTGCCTGGAGCAGGGCAGCCGCGGCAGCATCCTCCAGTTCATGCCCTTCACCATGGTGAGTCCCGCGGCCGTGACATCCTTCTCCCTGGTCACAGGGTGCTCTGGGTGCCGGTCCCACAGGACAGACAGGCACATCCAGGGCAGTCCTGCTGCCCGGCTCTCCCGTCTCCAGCGCTGTTGTGAGTCAGCTGCGTTTCTCCTCTTTCCGGGCAGGTTTCGGAGCTGGTGAAAGTGTCTACCATGTCCAGTCCCAAAATTGTCCTGGCCATCACGGATCTCAGCCTGCCCCTGGGCCGCCGTGTCGCTGCCAAGGCCATCGCTGCGCTGTGAGCGGGGCACCTCTCTTCTGCCGTGCAGGAGAGGGCGGCCGGGCAGCCGCTGGGAAATCCATGAGAAGCTGGATGCTCAGCTGGGACTGGGATGCCTGGGACAGCCCCTGTGTCACTGCGGGCTCAGCGTGGCCCTTCCCGGGGGCTGCTTCCCTCTGCGTTCGGCCTCCCGGATGCATCCCCTTGCTGCCTCGCGATGGGCTTTCAGAGACTGAGACAAACCCCCTGCTTTTTTTTTCTATAATTAATTCAGTCTTTTTGTAAAACCAGGCTTTGCTTCATTTCTGTTTGGTTTCCTGACTGCAGCCCAGGGCCCTGGGGCTCCCTAAAACCTTCATCTCAGGGTGGTGGGGGTGATGGGAGAGTAAGTGGCCAAGACCTGCGCTGGGCAGGGGAGGGAAATCACTTGCTCTGTCCCTAACCCCCCCTGCCCGACCCCGGAGAAGCCCGGGAGGGCGGTGGGCTGCCCGTGATGCTCCGTTTGGGGAGCGGGTGCCAGCGGCCGGCCAGCTGCAGATGCGTGGCTGGGTGGAGCGGAGATGCTTTCCTGCCGTGCTGTGAGCTGCAAGCAAATTCTTGTTGGAAATTCCTCCACGTGAGCATGAGTTCACCCCGTGTCCCTGGCTGTGAGCAGGGCACCCAGTGAGTAACCCCGGCCTCGCCAGCGCCGCGCCGGCCTCGTGCTGGGAGAGGCTCCTCCGTGGGGCTGTCCCGGCACCCAGTCAGCTGCTTTGGTGGTGAATCCACCTGTAACTGTCACGAAACCCCGACCCTGAGGGGGTGGCAGGGCCGGGACGGCTTCGCCTCTGCTCCTTTCATTTGTGTTTTCTGCTTGACTCATGAGAAAGGGGGAAGCGGTGCCTGGGGTAGCCGGGCAGCAGCCTTGCCCTCGGGGTGCCTCGGCTCGGAGCCCGCTCCCTGCCGCATCCCCGGGGCTGGGCTGTGCCTCCTACCCCCCCTCGGCATTAGCAGGGTTCACAGCCCCTGTTTTGGGGGCTCCAAAGCGAGTGTTTTGGTGGTGCCGGGGGAGCGGTGGCGCAGGGAGGCCCCGGAGCAGTGCCCCAGGGTTTGGGTCAATGGTGGCTGTGGAAAAAGCAGCTGGAGGGTGACTCAGGGCCTGCCTGACCCCTGCCTGCTCCCGGGGATGATCTCAGCTCTTGGCTGCTCACAGCCTTTGCTGGAGGGAGAGACCCCGATGCGGTTGCTGGAGGAGCCTTGCTGTGCTCGGGGTGGCTGCGGGTGCTCGGCCGGGGGCCCAGGGAGCGGTTGGTCCTCGGCCATCTCACACCCGAGCATCCTGTCCCTGCTGCCTCCCGTGAGTCCGGCCCCGGGCTGGCAGCAGGCTGGCACACACCGGCCCCCGGTGCGAGGGCAGACGGAGAGCGGGTCACAGGGCTGGGTGGAGTGGCGAGCGGAGCTGCTGCATGCACCAGGGTGGGATACGGGGTGGAGGGTGAGGGCTGCCCTGCCGGAGGGCTCGGTGCTCGCGCTGTGCCGCAGCCAGTGCTGCTCCCCACCGGGCCCGACTTGGGCACGAGTCCTGCGCTGAGCTGGCACCGGCCTGCCCAGGCACCTCTGCCCCGGGCCCGTGGCAGCGCCTGCTCGCCCAGGGGCGGCTCTTTACCGTTAGCTCGGAGCAAAGAGCAGGACCCGGCGCTCTTGGCCTTCTCAACTCTGTCAATATTTGCCAGCGGCAGCACCGCACTCGGCATTGGTGCCCGGCGCTTCACCTTCCAGGAAAGGGCTGGAGCGGGAGAAGGGATTTCCTGTAAGTGCTGATAAGCCGGGGGAGGAAGCAGCAGCGGCTCTTGCCGGTTGCTCTCCTGAGAGCCGCTGCAGGCAGGGTGTGCGGCCAAATAAGCACAGGCAGCAGTGGCTTCCCCATGGTGGCGATGGTCCGGGATGGGGCGGTGGGCGGCAGTGGGGCTCTGGCCTCATGCCTGCCCCTTCCCCGGGCTGGCAAATGGGAGGAAGGCAGGAACGGGGACCCCCTGGCATCCATCGGAGCTCAGCTCCGTCTCCGCCATGGCCGGGCTGAGCGCGGTGCGGGGATGCCAGCGGTCATGGGACGCGAGCACGGGACTGGTGGGAGGAATCGGGACTGGTGCAAGCCCGGGAGCGCAGGGACAGCCTGCGGTGGCCAAACAGCCGTGGGGGAGCGGGGAGAGGCCGTGGGCTGGCCGGGGATGGCTGCGGGGCTTTGCCGGGGCGAGGGGAGATGCCTAGGCCTCCTGGCTCTGCCGGCTTCACGTGGGCACATCCGTGTGTCCGTCCGCCTTGCCTTTCCCACTGCTAGAAGTCCCGTCCCATCGTGGCGGCTCCGGGAGGGCTCCAGGCACGTCCCCGGGCAGCTCTGGGGCAGATTCCCCTTGCGGCAGCAGCAAAAGAGGGACGGCCGGGCCCCGCCACTGCCACCGACCCTCCAGGGCCCGCGGCGAGGGCACGGCGCCCAGGTCGGCTCCGCTGCTGCAGCAGAGCCCTCGAGCGCTCGTCACACCTGTGCTCAGCCTCCCGGCCAGCCCTGCGTGGGACGGAGATGCTCTGCGCTGCCGGGGCGTGGGTGAACCCCCACGCCAGCCGCCGGTGGGTCACGGCGTGGCGCCGATGCCAGCGCCGGGGCTGCTCCCTGTGGCCCCGGGCTGCCGCCCTCGGCTCGGCGCTGCGGGTGCGGGCAGGCTCCGGCGCTTTCTAGGAATCGGCTCTTGCCCAAGCGGCGCTGCTGGGCGCGGGAGGAAGCTGCCGCCCCCGGGCAGCCGCACCCGGCCACCCCGCAGGTGCTTCCCGGCCCGCGGGGGCCTTGTGCCGCGCTGCAGGGGCAGGAGGGCCGGGGGTGCTGGTTTTCACCCGGTGCCGGCGACCACAGTGGAAATGAGCCCATCCCCCCGTGTCCCGTCTCTCTGTCCCCGTGTCCCCATGCCCCGGCCGCGCAGCGTCCCCCCCCGCGCAGGCAGGAGACAGGAGGAAAGGCAAACAGCCCGGACTTCGGAGCAAAAATAGAGTTTATTTCCATTTTTATTGCATATAAAAAAATAGCATGTGTTTCTCTGGGGCTCACCCAGCTGCGGCAATAAATACAGTACAAAACACGCCGGGGCAGGCTGTGACATTTCCAATAGGCAAATACGGCTGCGTGGGCCGGTGGGAGCTGCCGGCACAGCCAGGAGACCGGGGGCTGAGCCGGGGCTTTGCCGGGCTCGGGGCGGACAGGACTGCGTTCCGCCGGGCCCTGCCGGCTGCGGTGGCGCCGAGCTGCTCCCCCCGGGCCAGGAGTTGGGTGCAAATAAGTTAAATTGCAATAAATACGCTGAGTGTAGCAGGGAAGGCACCCCAAAGGGCGCTGGGGCTCCCCTGGAAAAGCCTCATCCTGGGAGGCTGCTGCACCCCTACGGCACCTCCCTCCTCCCCCCCCTCCTCCTTACCTAATGGCTAATAAATATTAATTAATATAACTATGCCTAATAGAGACAACACTTGTCGGATCTGTCCCTGCAGGCTGCAGCCCAGGCAGGGAGATGCTGCTCTGAAGCATCTTCATCCACGGATGAAGATGGTTTCCCCTTGGCCGGGTGGGATGCTGCGGCGGTACCCGCAGCGCCCCGTGCGAGCCGTGGGGAAACCGAGGCACACGCGGTGCCCGCAGCAGCTGCTGGGGCTCAGCCCAGCTCCCGAACCTCGTAGCAGAGATACGCTTGTGTTTAAATATTAAACAAGGGTGATGCTGCGCACAGATACCCGTGCACGGATGCCACCGCAGGGCCAGCCGCCCTGCTCGGGGGTTGATGGGCAGGGGAGCATCCCCAGCCAGATAAATATTAAATAGCGATAAATATTAAATAAGCGGAAAAGCCGGGCACTCCCGGGGAAGGTCGCTCAGGCCAGGACATAAATAAATAGGGTGTGGTGGTGCGGGGCCGGGTGTCAGAGGTGGGCGAGGTGCCGCAGGGCCCGGTACGCCGTCTCCAGGAACCTCTGGAAGTTGGCCAGGATGAAGAAGCCGCCGACCTGGTGGTGGAAGCGGGAGGAGAAGGCGGGGAGGGGGTCCCGGCCCTCCGTGGGGTACGTCACCGTGGTCAGGCCCAGGTCCTCCATCTGCAGCTGGGCAGAGGCGGAGGCGTCAGAGAGGCCCCGGGAGCGCGGCAGCATGCCGGCGGTGCCTGCGGCGCTGGTGCGAGCCCGGGGGTGCGGAGCCCCGTGTCCCCGCTCTGCCCTCCCCGTCCCCCTGGGGACGCAGACCCCGCGCACGC